>PXOD01000775.1:0-22279 GCA_003012165.1 Paramyrothecium roridum
TCGGTCGGAATCTGCACCCTGCGTAGGCGGCGCGGCGCGGGCCCCAAGGGACAAACTGACTGAGGGAGGCGAATGCTCATCGCGCCTTGGCCGCCGCCCACGCCTTTCTCACGCTCCCCCCGAGACCAAGCGAACCAAACCAAACACGGCCGAGCCGGACCCTGCAGCACGTACCACAGCACCACAGCACCGTCATGGCACCCGCACCAACTGTACTCCGCTGCCCAATTCGTCCATGGCCCAATGAACCTTTCAGGTGCCCACGCGCCAACCACCAATTCTGCCCTTCACGACCTGCACCTGTTCCCCCCTCCCACCCCTCCACCCTCCTCCTCCCGGACTCCGTTACCCCTGGCCCGGGCCACCCACTTCTTTCCCACACCCCTGGTTCTTGACCTGTTACCTTTGGCTGTTGATCCATTTCCTTTCATTTCATGCCCACCGGCGGCTTTCCGCAGAGGCGCATTGTCACTTTCCTTTCTCTGCTCTGCTCTGCTCTGCTCTGCTCTGCGTCGCTTTCTCTTCTTGTCCATCCTCACCGCGAGCTTCTCCTCGCGGAAATCCACTGGCCACGCCTTGGCCGTCCTCTCCTTTTTCCCTTCCAAAGCAGATCTTTTCTTGACTCGATGCGCTCTGACGGTTTGCTGCTACGGCCTCTTTGAAAATCATCCTCCACGTCGCATTGAAGACCCGCCTGACCTGACGCCCGCTTTGGCCTTTTCTTGGGACCCCTGCCCACGTTCACACTCTCATTCCAACGGGCTCCTGGTGAAAACCCCCAAGAACTATCGCATCCCACCAGCAATTACCGGCGACATATTCTCCTCCTGACAACGGAGACAACCTCTCTCGTTCATGGCAATTCGGCCATCGTGAAGGAATAGGATCAGTTGCACCATTTCATTTGTCTTGCAGGCTTCTCTGCATCAGCGCCAAGTTTCTCCGCGACACCTCGGCTTAGGAGCTGTGCGCATCAGCCAAAGCGCATTCGCGCGCGACTCGCCCGATATCATACTGCGTGCAAGCATTGCTTTTGTATGTCAAGGTTTTCACCTGGCTTGCATATGGACCTTCGATTCTGACTTGTTTTCAGTTCCTTGCATTTATAATCCATTAATACTAATACTAATTCAAAATGGTTTCCTTCTTCGGCCTCAAGATTGGAGGCGACAAGAAAAAGCCACAGTAAGTGTCCAATGCACCATTCTCTCACACCTCGGGACGGCGCGGCTCCTTGCCGCATTCCAATCTCACATCATCGTCAAACATTGGAATCGTGGAACGCCCAATTAACATGAAACTCGTTGTAGAACCAAGGATACGAAGCAGCCACAACAGCAGCAATGGAAGCGAATCGACCAAAACACCCTCGGCGAGGGCCAATTCTTCGGCAACGACTTGAAGCGCCCGACCTTTCCTTCGTCTCGTCCAGGATCAGTGCAATCTGTCTCGGGACCCCCCGCCCTCTGGAACAGTCCCTATGCAGGCCCGGCGACAACGAGTTCATTGGTTGACTTATCGGTCCCTGTTCCCGGTCGCAAGCAGAGCTTCAGCAGCCTTCGCGCGGTCAACCACACTTCAGACGCCAATCTCACAGCACGCTGGGCCAATGGAAGCACCGTCGACCTTGCCCCTCCTGCTGCTTTCGCAAACAGTAGACCCGGGACCCCAAGCCGACCTGGGACTGCAGGCTCTGCACGGAAGAAGGAATGGGTGAATCCCTTGGACGTTCACTTCGGCAAGTCGGTCACTGGCGGCAGCAGGCCAGGCACACCTGGCAGGAACAGCGTAGTCAAGCCGCCAGCTCGAAGCTCTGTTGCACCGACTGAGGCTGTTCCACGACAGTCTAAGGATAAGCACGTCAGTATGCATGCGCGAGTTGCTAGCAGCATCAACAGCACCAGTACCCACGCGCGGGTTGCCAGTAGCAGCAACAGTGTCAACACCCACGCGCGTGTTGCAAGTAGCACCAACAGCTCAAGCACACACACCCGTGGCGCCAGCAGCAGTAACAGCATTGCCGAGCACGCCCGCAGCATCACTGCGGCTAGCGGTGAGACGAGCATGAGCCAAACAGGCTACCCCTCGCCCCCCAAATCAGTCTCTCCCATTAGTACGTTCGAGAACCCAACCTTCAACAAGCCGGCCGCACCAAGCAATTTGCGACAGGTCGATGTTGCGAGGCTCACAGGGCCGCATTCACCTCCTAGCCCAGCAAGCTCCGTCTCTACACCTACGGAGCAGCCGCGACAAGAGGTGGAAGACGACGAGGAATGGGCAACACCTGTGATCCAGAATGTTCGGGCAAAGCGTGACACGCTTACATACCATCCTCCGCGACGTCAAAGCTTGACAATGGAATTGGAGATCCAGGAGCAGCAAGCGAAGCAGCAGGTACAGCCACAGCGCCAACGAGAGCGTTCCGTTGACGAGCCATGGATCAACGCGAGGCGTGAGAGAAGGTTCGAGGTGGACGAAGAACACGACCAGCGCCCGAGAAATCACCATGTCGAAGGCTTGTCCGGTAATTTTGATGCTTTCGACTTTGGCGAGAGCGTTCGGACTCCAACTGTTGAGGTTGCTCCACTAGAGCAGCAAGAGGTACGATTTCAACGATCAATACCCAGAATCGACAACCTGGCGAACAGCCACTACAACGATGGCAGGAGGCCAAGTGCTCCGGAAGTGTGGCACTCAAGAATGAATGGCGATCCCGAGCGGAACGATACCCCGGTCATGCAACGGGGACGACCTCGATTTGGCCCTCCAGTCCATAATCAGTCCTGGTCAACGCCATCGTCTCCAGTAAGGGGCCAGCGTAGCGAATGGCGTGGTCCTCCTGGCCCTGACAACGCCCCAACTGTGCCGCCACGAGCACCATCAAGACCTCGTGCGCCAGAGAGCATGCATCAGTTGCCCCAGCGCCAAGCAGGGCCACCTAGAGCCGCAGCAGGTGCCCATCAGGGGAACAGGAACAAGATGACCTATGGGCCCACAGCTCTGAACCCGCCTCCTGCACGCGGTTTCCAACCACAGGCGGATAACGAAGGTCGGCCTAACAACCGTGCACCACCCCCGCGACCCCTTCGGGTGCCCGGACCCATGGTAGATCTGCGCCGCAGCCCCGATCACCCGCCCGTGAGCCCGATAAGCCCCGGTCCCCTCACCTCGGAACCTCCACCGACTGGAGACTCGGAATACTTCAGTGCAGAAAACACCCCACCGATTCGTTCGGAACGTCCGCCATCCAGCCCTTACAGTCGCGGCCCCATGGAGGGAGATTTCCCAATGCACAGGGGGCTGCCCAGAGGGCGCAGGCCCGAGCCACCGGCCGGTCAGGCCGCCGATCCCGTGAGCCCAATGAGCCCACATTCGACCTCGCGATGGCGGCAGTGGAGGTCCTCACTTATGCGAGCCCCGAACGGCGAGTCTCTTCCGCGCGGTAACCAACAGCCACAGGAAGAACGCGATGATCGCCCTTCAGCTGAACATGGCTATGCTTTGCCCAACTGGGATGATTTTGATGAGCGGTCCGACCGCCATCGGTCAGCCCTTCCGATGCCACTTACGCCTTATTCCCCTTATTCGCCCTGGTCAAATGGCGCGTCTTCACCGTCTATCACGTCGGCCACTCCGCCGCGTCTTCCCAGCCCTACGTTCCCTTCTTTAGAGAAGTCCATCTCTAATTCCAGCGAGCACATGGGCAAATCGTTTGAGCTTTTCTACGAAGATTCGAGGGAACATCCTACGGAACCTACGAAACCACAGTTGCAGCCTCAACCTCAGCAGAAACCGACGAAGCCGCAGATGCCGCTCATCTCACCAGTGGCGAACGACTTCTCAGAGCATATGCGAAACCCTAGCCCACGTCGCGTAGACGCAATCAAGGCACCACCAAGACCTGCGCCGATAACGGTAGCCCCTTCGCCACGAGACGGACTCCCTGGATCCGAGTTTGGCATGCGGTCTCCGGGAATAGTGCCAAGCAAAGAGTTCTCTGCTGGTTTCATCTAATCTCCCCCGGAACAATGCTCCGAAATCTATGGTCAAAGCTAGAGGACGATGAGCGTATCTCGTACAAAAAAACGGGGGACCAGGCCCAAATGAACACTACATGTGAAAAGACAACGTAAATGAGATACATGATGTATGAAAGACAGACGTGTACACATTACTGCGAGCGATTTTCGAGGAGGCATGGGGGAGTGCTGTATATCGCTACCAGCGTCATTTGAACAGATCTTCTTTGTATATTTTTTGAAGAGTTCTTTTAATTCTAAAATCAGGAAGTGTTCCTTCCATTCCATGTCGTTCAAGCGGCTTCCGATTAATAGCATGCTCCAGATGATTTAATAGTAACTCTTCAGGGCCAAACAATGCCCGACAGGCCAAGCGCCCCCAAAACAGACCGAAAGGTATTTCCGTAAATTTATACAACACACTGTGACATAGATTACCATCCACCTAGTTGAGAAACATGCGTAGGTTTCCACCAATGTGCTTCAAGTCCAGCAGGAACGTATCGTGGCCAAACAGGCTCATTTCCTCGCTTAGTTCCATGTGAGTGACGTTGCGATTGCCGGCGAGGCGCAGGGTCTCGGCCACCTCGCGCTGCTGCCACGCGGGGAAGAGGATGTCACTGGCGACGCCCATGACGAGCGTCGGGGTGTCGCGCAGCGGCGAAAGGCCCCTAATGAGATCCTCGGGTGGGCGAGAGGAGGCGGCGGCGGCATCGGAGGAGGGTTCTTGCGGCTGATCGGACTGGGACTCGGGCTGCTCCTCGTAGGGTTTGGAGGGAAGGGTGAGGCTGCACTGGATGTCGCTGTCGGCAGATGAGGTCGTGCCGTCGGCAAGGCGCTTCTGGCGCTCGGCGCGGCGGTTGGCGGAGGCGACCTGGCTGTCACGGCCGAGGTCGAAGAGATCCATGGCCTTGCTGACATAGAGGAGACTGTTGGCGTCGTAGTTCAGGCACCACTTCTCGCCGGCGTGGTCGAGATAGGTCTCGATGAGGAAGTCCGGGCACAGGGCCGGGGGCTTGGCGGGGTCGGCCCTCCGGCGGCCGAAGCGCTGCTCCCACTCCGGGCCGGAGCGGTAGGTGACGGTGGCGATCTCGCGGGCGAGCTTCATGCCGGCGTGCGGGGGCACGCGGCCGTAGTAGAAGCCGCGGTTCCAGTTGGGGTCCATCATGAGGACCTGGCGCTGGGTGTGGCGCATGGCGATGCTGTAGGGGTGGCTGCGGGCGCAGCCGCTGATGGAGACGACGCGGCCGACGCGGTCGGGAAAGAGGACGCCGGCGGCGAGGGAGAGCATGCCGCCCATGCTGGAGCCGACGCTGGCGTAGAGGCGGTCGACGCCGAGGTGGTCGAGCAGGCGGAACTGGGCGCGGACCATGTCCTCGAGGGTGAGGATGGGGAAGCGGGTGGCGTAGCGCTCGCCGTTGCCCGGGTCGACGCTGCCGGGCCCCGTGGAGCCGTAGCAGCCGCCGATGACGTTTGTGCAAACGACATGGTACTTGTCCGTGTCGAGGGGGCAGCCGGGGCCGATAAAGCGCTCCCACCAGCGGGGGCCGGGTTCTCGGGCGTGGAGTGGGCGTGGGACGAGGCGGAGAGGCCGGTGTGCAGGAGGATGACGTTGGAGCGGTCGGCGTTGAGCTCGCCCCAGGTCTCGTATGCGATGTCGAACTCGGGCAGGACGCCGCCCCAGTCGAGCAGGAGGGGGTCGGTGCAGCGGTAGGTCTGCGTCGCGCCCGACGTGTACTCGGGCTCCGGGCCGCCGCTGGACGAGTCGGTGCGGCTGCGCCGGCGGGCCTCCTCGAGGGTGGCGGATCGGGTTTCGAGGGCGTCGAGGCAGGGGAAGGCCATGGCGGGATTGGAGGAGGCGGCGCCGCTGCTGCTACCCGAGGCGCGGCACGGCGAGGCGTGGAAGTGTCGCTGCTGCTGCTGCGCGGCGACGGCCCGAGAGGCGGTACGGGCGTGCAGCGCCGAGGGCGATGATGAGGACAGGGCGCTCTGCAGGCGCCGGGCCAGCGACCTTTGAGACCTCATCGTAGCCATTCTTCCTGGTTTGGGGGCTCAATGGGGAAAACCAAGAAGAAGGATATTCGAGGGGGAGAGTGGAACGATGAAGGAGAGGAGGGAATGGGGGGGTGGTGGCCGGTTTATCTGCCGCAAAATCACGAATTATAAACCGTCAATGGAGCGATGTCGGTTTATAAGCCACCCTTGTCAGAAAAAAAAAGATACGGCAGACTAAAGCTGGAGGTCGACTACAGCTGCTGAGCTGAGCTTACGGTCAATTTTGGGGGGCGGTGCGCCACAACGCCGACGACCCGGCATGGCGCGATTTCACGTGCGTGGGGGAAGAAGCGATGGCGTAGCTCGGAGCGCCGGATGCGAAATGTTATCGATACCTCAAGCTAAGCAAGGGTCGGTGCCGGTGCCGGTGCCGGAAAAGGTGGGGTCGGGGACGGTTAGCAGGCGGCTTACACGCATCGCGGCTGAAGTAGGTAATTCCCCGATTTATGTTGGCTGTGAGCTTTGCAAATTTGTGTAAATTGCTGTTGTAAGGAATTGGCATTCAGTTATTGCAAGTAGACGTTGAGCAAGTGCAATATAGTGCTGAAATATACGGGCTTAGAAAGGCTAACGGGTCTGCGAAAGAGGATGTTGATATGTACAGGCAAGGTGCTTAGAAGGGAAGCATCAATTGGTGCTCATCACCTGCATCGATACTGCTAATTGCCGACCAAATTCCAATTCTCCCATTCACATAAATATATCTTAGCATGTCGCGTCCATGATACTGCGCCTATCCAGGTCCTACCCCGTGGGTCTTGGGCACTCTTATCGTCTACGTCTCGCTGGGCATCATAAAGTCCTGTTGATTGAGTCTGGCGCTGCGCCGCGGTGGCGGGGCAGGCAGAAGAGCCCTTTTTGCTCTCCTTTTCACCGCCGCCTTTTGATCACGGGTGAGTGGCATTGGCGGAAGCGGAGCCCGGGCGATTGTTTCGAAAACGGGTACCCATGGAGGGAGCTCATCCAGCTCCCGTCGCACGTCGGTAACGGCAATCATGAGTAAGACCCGCAGTGTAAAGTGCGCGTCATTTCCTGCGACATGAAGATGTTCACCGGTTACGGGAATGCCAAAGTCCTCGACAAGTTTCTTTAGTGTAAAGTCGTAGAAAGCCTGGAGTGGATAACGAGCAGCTTTGGTCGTGTCGACGGTGAAGATGGGCTTGAGGTTGATGTCGAGCTTTTGTAGCAGGGTCACCTCGCGATGGCCCCCGTGGACGACGAGAATTAATGGAGAAAAGCTGCCAAGAAGGCCTTTCAATTTTTTCTCTAGACTCGCGAGTGGCATAGATTGATGTTTTCCGAAGCAGAACCTATCATCATGCTGTGCGTAGTAGTTGCGATCCCCAATAACCCAGTGGTGAGATTGTATGATGTACGGCTTGGAACCATCTGCGTGCATTGAAGAATGCGAGTGGTATTGGTCTTGCAAGTCCTTGGTGTGAAGGATTGAAATGCCCATGTGGAATTGTACTGGGACCCCGTCCTGCTCTTTGAGCTCGTCAATGTCGATGCTCACAAGGGTCGACTTTCTGAATTTGATCTTTCCTTTGGGCGTAAGCCACGTTGATGGGTTATTTGGCCAGCGGTTGGGTATGTTGTTCGAGCCGGGAATCTGTTCTTTGTTGAAGTATCCGAAAAGCCACCGTAAGACAACAGTTCCTTCTCTCAAGAAAACTCGACGCTCGCCCTCAGGCTGGGCCGTAGTCTGGTTCTCTTCCATGAGCACGTTCAACGTGGATCGCTCGTAGATAATGCCGTCTGTCGGTATTTAGCTTGCCCAAGAATGTTTTGGGAAGGTAGGATTAAAGGATTTTATAAACGATGAAGCCACTAGGTTCACATTGGCGTCCCCATTCAACAAATGCAAACAACAATCTTACCTTGACTCACAGCCCAATACAAACTGAAAGTAGAGATTGGTGGGGTTTTTGAGTGCATTGATACGTCGGCTGTTCACCAATGACAAACGGATCCCGTTCTCGCGAAAAAAAGACCATAGTCAAAATTCTTGCTAGTCGCAACCATAATGAGAATATAATGATCACGATATTCAAGCAAGTAGATACTGAAATGACAACATATAGATAGCCAGTTCACTTTCTAAAAAAAAAAAACAAATAAATAAAAATTTAAAAAGTACCTTTAACGTAAATACTAATTGTATTAAAGTCAATTAATATCCTACTGTCTCATAAGGCAAGCCTGTACACAGACTAATATTTTAACTAATTCGTTATGTGATGCTCTTTTATAATAAACCACATTTACTCACTATACGACTTGTAGGGTATAGACAGTACTGTACTAAGCTGCTTGTTATCAAGTCCTTGCCATGAAGATTTGCTGAATAAAGTTCGTTTCCGATATATCACAATCCCGGACATCTCCAAATATGCAAATCTCTCTCGACACTCTCGCCGTACCCTGACCAGCTGCTCTAATTCGCCCTACATGTCTAGCTTAAAGTAACTCAGATATTTCGCGAATGGATCATGACCAAAGATTTCGAGCAAGACTTGGCGGCTATCCATCTGGGCCCAGGAGTCTCGGGATGACTGCATCAGCTCCCTGATGTTCGCGTACTGCTCAAGGGTGGTAATCAGATCGAGTGGTGTCCGACCTTCGTCGTCTTCCAACCCCACAGCTGCATCATGTTCAAGAAGCACCATGACCATACCTGCTTGGCCTTCCCTAACCGCAATGTGGAGTGCAGTCTTACCGTAGACATCTTGAGCATCAATAGGGCATTTCTTCTCGAGGAGCAACTTGACTATGCTTATGCAAGACTCCGAGGCGGCGATGTGAAGTGCTGTCTGGCCTTCTCCGTCTCTCATCTGAGTTATTTCCTCGTCGTGGTCGACCAAAAACCCGAGAAAAACTTCGTCTGCCATGCGTGTTGCTAGGAATAGCAGTTCATGGCCTCGGAAACCTGGAATCTGCATGCTAGAATTCCCATCGAAGAAGAATTTGACGATGTCTTTGGGCGATTTTGACGCAGCTACTGAAAGTAGGCTGGAAACTTCTGTACTTCCCATGGGCTCGCACCTCGTTGCAAGAAGCTTAAAGATGTCAACGTGACCCCAGCGCAAAGCTTCTGTCATGGGTGTGTCCCCGAAATGATCTTGTGTGTTGACAATTGCGCCCTTGCTTAGAAGCAGCTTGACAATATCCTCATATCCTTTCCAAGAGGCGTCAATCAAAGGTGTCCGGCCACCCTTGAAAACGCGGCGGCAGTTGACGTTGGCGCCGTGTTCGAGCAGAAGACCGACAATGTCTCCGTGCCCTGCTTTGGTGGCCGCATGCAGAGGAGTAAAGCCTCCTTCACCGGCATCAACGGACGCTCCTTTTCCAAGCAGCAGCTTGACCACATCTATGTGACCTTTCACAGCAGCAAGGAGCAGCGGCGTCGAGCCACGGCGGTTCTTCTGATTAACAAGGCGCGATTGTAGGAACCATTTCTCCACAGAGCTGAGGCTATCTAGTAGAAGCTCTACCACGCTTCCGTGGCCGCCAATGCAAGCCCATGACAAAGCTGATTGGTGGTGTATTTCATCGCCCAAGGTCAGCTTCCATTTATTGTTCCCTAGGAGGAACCGCACCAGATCCTCCAATCCTAGGTATGATGCAACCATTAAGCTATCGAGCTTGGGAATGACGACCCGGATCTCGATGGCCTTCCAATAGTTCCTAAACCAATGCTCTGGTCTGGTCAATGCGCTGTCGCACAAGACTTGAGCCAGTGGCATCAGGTGCCGCGTGTCTGTGCCCTGCGCCTTGCGGAGGTGAGCCGCCCAATTGTGCGCTGCGTACGTCTTCAGCTCGCCACTGCTCTCCTGCAGGCCGAGATACCATATGCAAATCTCAGCGAGGACGTGATGTGAGTCCATCGGACGCAGCGAATGCTGCCAGGTGAGAACAATGGTATCACTTGCTGTTGTGGTTTGTACCAAGAATTCTCTTGCAGTCTGATGCAACAGATACACCTTTGAGTCCGTAATGGTTACAAAAAGCCCGCAAAGGGCCCTGATTGTCCTTCGAAAACGCTCTTCTGGCTCGAGATCCAACTCACCCTCAAATCGATGAGTTTCCCGCAAGGCGAGCGCCGTAGCCATTTCCTGTACAGACAGAGGCTTCTCTGCGGCAACTACTATGTGAAGCAGTCTTCTGGCTCGTGCAGGGTCTTGGCTTCGGCTTAGGATTTTCTCATATGCTGCCATGACGGTCTGCGGAAGATGGCAGAGAATTTTTAACAGACCGCTCTTGGTGCTGTCGACAGTGTTCTGCAAGACTTCAAACACGAGGTATATCCATAGGTACGTCCTGTTGGGCACTCGCAATAGCTCTCGGCGTATGAGGTCACGTTCTTCGCTCGTGAACTGACGACGAGAGCTAATGTCCTCTACTTTCGCATCGATAACAAGATCAATCTCTTGGGCGATTTTGTCGACTTCTGCTTGGTTCTCGCCATTTAAGTGAATAATTAGTTGATGATCCTCCAGTATCTGAAAGCTCCTCTGAATGTGGCTGTATGGCCGGCTGGTCAAGAGGAATTTGATGCTCGACCCGGATCCTTTTCTGTACAGTCTTTCTAGAGCATCAGAAAGCTGGAGCTGGCCAGAATATTCGCATTCGTCTAAAGCGTCCAGCACGCAAATAATTTTGTCATTGTTTTTAGCTGCCACCCAGTTCAGTATGTCCCAGAGTCCGGTAAAGGAGGCGAAGAGCTGGCCGTCTCTACCAAAGGCTGTCAGCACTTCTTCACATAAAAGATCCGGGTTTTGAGCGAATATCTGGTGCAGGAGACAGCGCAAGGCGCTTTCGACATTTCTTTGATCTTCAAAGTCATCCTTGAAGAAGAAGTAACAGATGATGCCTGCGTTTTCTCGGGGAAGCACATTGTCAATAAGATGCTTGGCCAGAACTGACTTTCCACAGCCAGGGTCTGCGGATACCCACAGAAGGTCAAGCGTATCGCTATTTTGCCATTTCTTGAACAGAGAGTGACTGGTGAACCATTTACAAGTGCCTTCTACCCTAACAGGGTTGCGGTCTTTGCGATCGCGATACGACAGCGTTGAAAGGCTCGCCAGAAGTCGGGCCTTCCTAGCATCAAGTTCTACCGCATCTTCGCCAAGTTAGCACAGTGCCGACATTGGATCCAACGAGTCTTACGATCGTTGAGTGGATTTGAGCGGCGCTCGTCCCGGAAGGCAGCGCTCTGGAGTCGCGAAACTTTTTGTAGAGCGCCACGGAACTCCGCCAGTGCGGTCACTTCAATTTCCACTTGTGTTGCATCTTTCCCTTCCAGTCGCCTACTAGCAGAGTTGTAACAGTCCTCGACGCCTTGGATGAACGTATGCTCGGTGGGATAAATCTGCCTCAGGAGCTTGAAGAATAGCTTGTGTCGGTCTACTTGGTTTGGCGACGTTAGCTTGAGGACTAGATCACTGCTGGTTAGAAATGGCAGATATGCCATGAGCTCCCCGTCGAGTGCAACAGGAATGATGCCATGTTCCGCATCTTTTGTATTCTGATGCCTGATTGTGAGGAACGCGAGCTCTGTAAGGACGTGATGGAAAGGCTCGAAACTACACTGGCCCTCGACGTATTCGCGAATTTCGTCTTGTAGTGCTTGAGAATTGTTCAACGCCGGAGGGCTCTGTCTATAAAGTTCCTGGATGCCTGCGATATAATTTGGCGTGAAGTTGTCTTCGTAATAACGCCTCAACACCCCCGAGCCAAACACCACAGCCTTATCAACGCTCTCAATGACGCGAGGACCGCGAGAGCCGGTTCGCTTTGGAAGTAAACAAAATTGGTTGGACAAAATGTTTCGAACGGCATCAGTCCCGCCATCTCGAGTTGCTATGAGAGGCAGTGGTGACTTGTCCGACAAGGTCCGAGACTGGATGACTCGCAGCCAGTCAGCGAAAAGGTGCACACACCGAGCGTCGGCAGTTGCTGTGTCGGTATCATGAGCGTAGACTAAGAAGATGCTCGGGGAGTGCGAGTGACTGAAAACGTCGTATTCCGCTACTTTGTCTAGTATGATACGGAATAATGTGTCTATCACTATTCTCACATGTCAACAACTTTCTCGGCGGCCTATTGGGGAAACGGAGACGGCTCCTTGGGTGAGCCACGCACCTTTCTCGGTTGGGTCCAGGCCCTGCGTTGCGGCAGAAGCAATGGACTTGGTCGGCGCCATGGTACGTTTCGGAAAGGGGTTCGTGACTAGAGACAGCACCACAAGAAGCATTTACTTAGTGGCGACTACCATTGCCATATCGCCAAGTTGCCGCATGATCATGTTTTCAGAGCCTTGTCAACGCAGGCGTTGGAATCAGCTTGACTTTAGCCCCTGCTCTACTATCCGTTCATTCGACAAACTCGCAATTGCAACGTTGACTTGGCAGGCTTTTTCTCAATGTCGTTGTGCTGAGATTCTGTTGTCGATGAGTTGACTGGTTTACTAATACCTCACCTATCCAACCTATCTCTATTTCTATGCCTGTCCTAGCTCATCAGGCCCCTCCTCTCCGCCAACTCTTGCTTGAGGACTGGGGCTGAGCCACGACCCCTCGTCGGTACTGCAACAACTCAACAGGCGACCATGGAAGAGTCAAGTAATGCTAGTAGGTGAGGTGAGGCAAGCAAGGTTCCAGGTGAGCATAGTCTACCGACTGGCTACAGTAAATAGTAACGAAGGAAGGCGAGATGCTACGGTGAGGTACTCGAATAACCAACTCGTGCGAGGTATAGGGTAGCGGGCAACGGAACATCCGAGCCTAGGCACAACTGCCTGCAGCAGCGGCGCAGGCCGATTTTGGCGGGGTCCTGGTGCTGGTCCCTGACGTCAGCTCCGCAGCACAAGCAAAGCGACCGCGATTGACGATAAGCGACTTGGGGAAATACGGGTGCCTTGCCGTCCTACGTAGACGTACGCGTGTGTCATCTGGGTTCGCCTCCGCCATCTTCGACCTCGACTTACTCTGTCAGAACCCGAGAACCTCCTCTACTTGATGCTTCAATACCTTATTGCGCTGTACCTCGCTCTCCGCATCATGGCGCATATCCTCCCCGCGTCGGTCGTGAATCGACTTCGCATGCTGTCTATGGACAATCAGCAGAACCAGCAGAACAATGCCACCAACAACCCTAGACCAAGCCCCGCCCCTGACGCGAGAACAGGGACCGATGCATCCTATCAGCCCTCTGCGCCTGACGTCGAGGTCGTGAGGAACATGCTTGCCACGGCGAGGAAGCTTGGGTCCAACATTGTTGATGCCGTACTCGACTTGGCCGAATACAAGCCGCAGCCCTACCAACCCTCCCCCGTCGATATCGTGGTGGTCAGGCTTATGCTCGTCAGGGCACAGAAGATTCCTCCGGATGTCGCAGATTTCATCCTCGATCTTGCCGAGTACTGGGCGCATTCGAGCAATTACATAGATTACCGAGAGGAGCATCAGGACGTGCTGCGCGTTAGTGGAACTAGTCCAGGCGAAAACAGATTCCTGGTAAGACTAAGTCCGCATCCGCCCAATGGAGCTCGAGCTAACAATTCCTAAGCTACGGTCCTACCCTGTTGGCCTGACGGGCATCTACGAGAACAAGGAGCTGGCCGAAGAGCTCGCCTACTGTACGAACGAATCGAAACCACAGCCGCTTGGCCGTGCGCGCGAACCCGAGTACTTCGCTAAGCTTGCCGACTACCCAGCGCCTGTACTGGCTAGTCCGGTAAGGAAGATTGTCTTTACTATTCGGAGTCGCGATCAGGGATGGAGTTCAAGCAGAGACCGAACAGACTACGGAGATTCATGGACCTGGTTTGACGCCGGGCTGGAGCGTTTCGACGCTGATCAGACTTGTGAGTTACGTAGCTTACCTTATTGTTAACTATGTATCTAACAGAGGGCTAGGCGACCCGCAGTGCACGTACGACGTCCGATACAAAACGCGCAGCTCGACCGCTCCGTCATTACCGGTGTGCGCGCTGCGGCCGATTCAGCCGCAAATCGAACCGCAGGAAGAGGCAGAAAAGGGCTACCAGTATACTTTCCCCATGAGCCCAGAGGACAAGTGGACAATACAGCGGAACAAGAAATTAAAGAGGAATATGACGGATCACGTAGTTACCTGGTCCTTTAGCGACAGCATCGACCCGGAGTCCGAGGCGGCGCAGAGGCTCGACGACAACGGCAGAGGTCGGGCGACCGGCGACGGGTCGTTTGTGAGGGGCCTGAAGTTGGGAGACGTGGTGACGGTATGGGCCAAAGCGAGGTTCCCGGGATGGGTGAACCATATTGAGCGTGTCCAGGTTGACGTCTACTGGGCTGTGTGATGCCATTTAGTCACGGTTATGAGTTTAAGTGCTGCAGCGCGTGGAGGTGCAGCCACTTAGCAACTGGTTTAGTTTGAGGACGATCTGGTAAGCAGGCATTTGATAAAACGACATGAAATATTACTAGTTAGCGTGTGAATTGATTCATCATTTATTTTGTGACTGAGAGCGCTATCGTGACGAAAGTTGTGCCATTTAAGCCATCCAATGCGGGTACAGGGTCGCTCAGATTGACGTCAAGGCCTAGACCCGACGTCCCAATGCAGTAATGAGCTTTGTTTGACCTTATTCTTGCATACAACTTTAACCTCACATCACCAGCCATGAGGCTGAGCCAAAACGCCGATACTAGGTTAAATATACTACGCCATCATTTGAAGTCTCAAATTCCGATTCGCAGCTTCTTATCTGTGCGAGCCATGTCTCACTTCACGCTTCAGCCGCAGGGCGTCCCAGTTACTCTGCCTGATGGACTGTCACAAGGCCAGCTTCAAGAGTTCAAGCCATTTACGGTACCTTACCTCAAATCCTTCATCAAATGTAAATTATGCGATCCGCTGACATTCATTAAGAATTGGATCGGGACCCTTACGAGGTCGCTCAGTCTGCAATCCACCGAGTCTCATCCATTCCACGCGGACCCCTACGCTCTCCGATCCATCACCGTCCAGTCGTTTGACCAGTTTGGAGGCGATAGGCTAGGCTTTGTCAAGCTCACGGCCTCCGTCACCAATGGTGCCGGCGAGAACCTCCCTTCGGCTGCGCTGCTGCGTGGGCCTAGCGTTGCCGTGCTCTTCATCTTGGTGCCCGACGACGTGGCGCCGGACGCGGACGAGCGGTACGTCGTGCTGACGGTGCAGGCGCGCATCCCCGCGGGCAGTCTGGGCTTTGTGGAGCTGCCGGCGGGCATGGTAGATGATGCGGGGAGCTTCAAGGGTGCCGCGGCCAAGGAGATTGAGGAAGAGCTCGGCATTACGATTCAAGAGAACGACTTGAAGTGCCTGAGTGAGCTAGCAGTAACTGACGGAAATGGAGAGAGCGATGAGAGATTGGCATCGGCAATGTTCCCCAGCGCTGGCGGCTGTGATGAGTACATCACACTTTACAGTCACGAGAGGCGAATCCCGAGGAGCCAGCTGCGGGAATGGAGTGGGCGGTTGACCGGGTTGAGGGACCACGGAGAGAAGATCACGCTCAAAGTTGTACCAATGAAGGATCTATGGAAAGAGGGTGCGAGAGATGCGAAATGTCTCTCGGCACTGGCGCTGTGGGAAGGGCTGAGACGGGAGGGTAAGCTCTGATATTCTAATCTTGTGTCTTCGTCGTGAGGAGATTTGGTCTATTCTATTTACAACGCCGTCCTACGATGCCAGTCTGTGTGAGAAAGATTGCGGGCAAAGAAAAATCATTTCACAGCTTGAACCGCTGCGTGAGCAGAATGCCCTCGGCCAGCGTGCAGACCCGGGCGTCAATTGCGTAGCCCTCAAGCTCGAGGCGCTGGCATTCGTCCCACAAGGTGGCGAGCGGGACGGTGAAGCACTCGATGAACTCGTCGTCCTCAAGCTGAGGCTTGGGGTCTCGGTTCTCGGGGAGATCCGGGTCAATGGAGACATGGACCATGCGAAGGTTCGTGTTGCAGAAGCCCGGGTCGTTGAACATGATGGGCGAGGCCTCGTCGACGGTGCCGACGTAACCCGTCTCCTCGCGCAGCTCGCGCAGGGCGGCCTCCTCGGCGGTTTCGTCGGCGTCGACGAGACCCGCGGGGACCTCGATGCACACGCGGTCAACGGGGGCACGGTACTGCTTCTGCAGGACGATGTGCGTCTGACCGCCACGCGGAATGAGGGCGACGATGCCTACGGCATCGATGGTGCTGGTCTTGGGGCGGGTGCGGCGCTCGGCAGACTCCCAGGCGCGCGGGGAGGAGTGGGCGTCTTGGTAGTTGATCCTACGAGAGAGAGTTGGTAGTGTAAGTGAGCGAGCGATTGGATGAGGGACGAAGTATTGTGAGTGAAGACGAAAGCGATGATATTGGTATAGGCTGGGTGGGAGACTCACTTGACGAGTTTGATCCAGCGGGAATCGGCCTCGGTCTTTTGGCTGTTAGTGTGTCCGATGCCAAAGGATCTAAAGAGTAGAAACCCACCAATGGCTCTGTAGAGAGCACTTTAGCATTGGAAAAGGACATGGCGAGCAGCTTTAGGAGGTTTGGCGGTGATGCGATGATGCCGTCGTTCTCGCTGTCGGCTTGACGGTGTGCGGATGTACCGTGCGGCAGTGAGAAGGCGTTAGGTGTACCTGCAGCGTTAGGGCCTGACGAGCCCGGCCTGTCTGTAACACGCTACAGCGCTAGCAACGGCCAGCTGTCATGAATGACATGTGCGACGATACGTGACGCCGCTCAGACTTGGTTCTTACATCTCCAATCATTCTGCTCATCTTTCCCCAACATCTGCGCCGCCGAGAGGGTGGACTTGTCGCAGTTGACGATGAAGGCCGCTCTCATTGCCCATGGCGGACTCCGATGTCCGGGACACAAGACAAGGATCAGGCCCTTACCTGACCTCACCTCGCATCCCGCCCAGGAGTGGATCGCCCGTTGAACTTTCAGTCCATCCAGCGAGTGGGGGACCCATTGGTTGAGCGGCCACGCCTTTCCGATAAGCAATCACAGGACATGGATCTGGAACAAAGTGTCCTCGTCACGCACTCGTGCTGCGACGCGTGAAAAGCCCACGCAACACGCACGCCCGATTGTTGGAAACAAAAAAGATGAATGACGTAGCAAGAAGGATCTTTTGCTGAAGAGTGTTTGGTCAGAGACACGTTGGCTGCGACGAATCCAATTCGGCGGCCGCTGATTTGCTGACGGCCAGGCTTGGCCCGATCCGGCATGTCGCCTTGTCGCAATGGCCAGAACAGGGTTGGCCGGTCGAAGGGTACGGTATCCGGGACCCGGGGGTTTCACTCAGCATGAGCATGGGGCTTGGAATTCCGCTCGAATGGACTCAATTCCCCTTACACGTCCAGGCACGGCATTTGTTTGATGCCGTATCCATTCCACATGTTATAAAAGAAAAGAGGTCTTCCCGTGCGTTTGCTTGGCCCCCGGTCCCTGGACTGAGCTCTCCCTGTTGTACGCCCGCGCCCCCCCCGGGCAACCTCATTAAAACGCCGGTTTCACTCCCCCTCCTCCTCAACAATTCACAATGGCGCCTCGCGACGACGACCTCGACGACGCGGCGACCGAGGTCGGGAGCAATGGCGACGCCTACGTCGCGGCGGAGCGCACGCCGCTGCTGCCCACCGACCTGCCCGCGCAGGTCGTCCCGGACAAGTCGTTCCAGCACCTCGTCATGGCCATGACGCTGCTCTTCCTCTTCATCGTCGAGGTGGCCACGTACCTCATGGACCCGCCCATCCAGTCCGTCATGGAGGACATCATCTGCCGCCAGAAGTTCCCGGACCACGTCATGTTCCCCGTGTCGCACGCCGCCGACGCCCGGTGCAAGGGCAAGGAGGTGCAGAAGACGCTGGCCATGGTCAAGGGCTGGATCTTCTCGTCCGAGATGTTTGTTCGTGAGTTGCTTCAGTGCGGGCCTCAAGTGGGCGGCTGCTAATCTAGCTCCCAGCTCTCCTGGTTCAGATCCCGTACGGCATCCTGGCAGATAGGATTGGCCGTCGTCCAGTCCTGTTCCTTAGTCTCTTAGGTTGTACCCTTCAGACCATGTGGAAAATGATGATCTGTAAGCCTTGCAACCGATGTCTCCTTTGGCCACCTGCGAAACTCATAGCAACATAGTGTATTTTTCCAACATTTTCCCTGTCTGGGCCGTGACGCTTGGTAGCCTTGGTTTTCTCGTCGGAGGCGGCGGCCAGATGGCGGGAGCCATGCTGTGGACCATCGTGGCCGACGTCACGCCGGCCGCGGAGCGCACGCGGGCCTTTTACCTCCTTTCGGCCTGCATCATCGCCCTGAGCGTCATCATCAAGCCCCTCTCGGCGTTCATCATGAACCTGGACCCCTGGATCGACATGCTGATCGGGCTAATCGCCCTCGTCATTGGGACACTCGTCACCCTGCTCATCCCGGAGACCCTGGCGCTGCGGCGGGAAGCCGACGCGAAGCGGCTGGCAGACGAGAATAGCAACGACGGTCAGGCTCCGACTGCAGAGGAGCCTCTCCTTGGGGTTGGGAAAGACGATAGCGTTCTCCGTATGGCTTGGAATACTACGCGGGACGCCGCCGTGCACATGTGGCACTTCATCTTCGCCTCCAAGAGCATCATGTGGTTGCTGTCTTGCTATGTCGTCGCCTTCCCCGTGGACCAGGCTTTTACAACTTACCTGCTGCAATACATGACCAAGCGCTACGATTGGAGCTGGTCCAAGGTATGCTACTCTCTCGCCCAATTCCCTGCGAAACATGTGCTAACCTAAAGCCAGGCAACGTATGTGTCCAACGTCCACAACGTGACGGCGCTCATCGTCCTCCTCGGCCTCCTTCCCCTAGCTTCCGGCCTCCTCACCAGCCGCTTCGGCTTCGGCCCTCTCAGCCGGGACCTGTTCCTCGCGCGCGCCTCGGTCGTCTTCATAGCCCTCAGCGCGGCGCTGATGGCCTTCGCCTTCGACCCGTGGATCATGGTGGTGAGCCTGATCACCTACGGCTTCGGCACGGGCTTCCCCGCCATCTGCCGCGGGCTGCTGAACGGCATCGTCGAGCCGCACACGGTGGCGACGCTCAACACCGTCATCAGCGTCTTCGAGTCCGTCATGGGCCTGTGGGCCGTGCCGGCCGTGGGGTGGCTGCTCGGCCGCGGGGTGGAGATGGGCGGTGTCGCCGTGGGGCTGCCGTACATGGTCGTGTTTGGGTGCACCGTGGCGATGGGAATAGGTCTTTTCCTGTGGAGGCTTCCGAAAGGGCTGGAGAGCTGAAGCGTCGCGTGGCAGGGGATGCCGAAGTCGCTTTACATTTCTTTGTTCCATCGGCGGGATTCGATTGGTTTCTTGGCTGCATATATAGGGACTTGCATTGGCGTTTGGCTGTTTAGAAAGACTCACTACACTGACCTTAGAAGGACGTAAGAGCTCTATAATATATCCTAGACAAAATATACACGAGACAACTTTCGAATGCGGGTTTTCATGATTGAAGTCCCCTATCAAATTCAATTGGAGTCGAATCTCAAATCATTTGCCTTAATTAGACTCTACATAAGATTCCCCACCAAGCGATCCGCGTCACTCCTCTGCCGTTGTAGCGCTTGTCGCTTATCGATAAGTGCAGACGCCCCGCGCACTCCACAGCCAGTTCGTTGCTGGAGCTGCCTGAATGGTTCAACTTCACTCTCACCTCTAGCTTCCTAGCCTCAACAGGCACCTATCGTCTCGTCCTTATCCCGGATTATTGCATCAGTCTTTTACAATGTCCGACGACGAGGATTTCATGCAGGAGTCTGATGAGGAGCAGTGAGTTTCCTTGGTCAGGTACCATCAGAAGCCAGTAAAGCTGACCGCGCCATCACACCAGGTACGACTTCGAGTACGAGGAAGACGATGACGACAACGCCGACGACGTTGATATCGAGAATAAGTACTACAACGCCAAACAGCTGAAGCTGAGCGACCCCAAGGATGCCATTATAGAATTTCTGGGCATCCCTGCCCTCGAGGAGGAGAAAGGCGAATGGGGATTTAAAGGGTTGAAACAGGCAATCAAGCTGGAGTTCAAGTTGGGTCAATACGACAAGGTAGAGCATTTCGAGGCCATCCATCGACCCGTTCTAACAGTGACTAGGCTGCAGAGCATTTCGAGGAGCTCCTCACCTACGTCAAATCGGCCGTCACTCGCAACTACTCAGAAAAGTCGATCAACAACATGCTGGACTACATCGAGAAGGGCGCCGACGGCGATGCTGCCGTCGAAAGCATGGAGAAGTTCTACTCCCTCACGCTTCAGAGCTTCCAGAGCACCAACAACGAGCGACTATGGCTCAAGACCAACATCAAGCTGGCCAAGCTATTACTGGATCGCAAGGAGTACGGCGCGGTCGGCAAGAAGCTCAAGGAGCTGCACAAGGCTTGTCAGCGCGAGGACGGCACCGATGACTCGAGCAAGGGTACGTACCTCCTCGAGATCTACGCCCTAGAGATTCAGATGTTCGCCGAAAAGAAGAACAACAAGCAGCTCAAGGCGCTGTACCAGAAGGCGCTCAAGGTCAAATCTGCGGTGCCGCATCCCCGCATCATGGGCATCATCCGTGAGTGCGGCGGCAAGATGCACATGAGCGAGGAGAATTGGAAGGAAGCTCAGAGCGACTTCTTCGAGTCATTCCGCAATTACGACGAGGCGGGTTCACTGCAGCGCATCCAGGTGCTAAAGTACTTGCTCCTGACGACGATGCTGATGAAGTCCAACATCAACCCGTTCGACTCGCAAGAGACGAAACCCTACAAAACGGATCCCCGCATCTCGGCCATGACGGAACTCGTCGACGCGTACCAACGGGACGAAGTGCACTCGTACGAACAGGTGCTGCAAAAGAACCAAGACATCCTAGCGGATCCATTCATTGCAGAGAACATTGACGAGGTGACGCGAAACATGCGGACCAAGGGCGTACTTAAGCTCATTGCTCCCTACACCCGGATGAAGCTGTCCTGGATTGCAAAGCAGCTGAAGATTTCCGAGCCCGAGGTTCAAGACATTCTGGGGTTCCTGATAGTGGACGGCAAGATCAAGGGAACCATCAACCAGCAGGATGGAATACTCGAGATCACGTCTGCGGCGGACATTGAGCGCATCGAAACGCTCAAGACGCTAACTGGCTCAATCAATGAGCTCTTTATGAGCATCTTCAAGGAGGGAGACGGACATTTGGCGGACGCTGCCGCTGGTGATGATCTCAGCATGGATTCTCAAGGCCTTGGGTTGGTTATGGGCATGGGCGCTGGCATGGGAAAAGGTTCAGGCAGTCGACTACAGCACCAGCACAGGGGAAAGAAGGGCAAAAGCGGTGTGGCAGGATGGACCGGGACGTGATTCCGAGACACGACCTCAAGGAGAAGCGTGGGTTTGGTCGAATCCGTTGAGGTAACCAGGAGCTACTACGGGTCGACCTCTGGCGATTGCTGGGCGGTACAAGTGTCGCACGACGACGCTTTGGGCCACTGCAGCAAGCGGGACAGGCTTGCACACATCCATTCGGAGAATATAACCATGTATCACAAATTACAGCTGGGAGGCAGCAGCCGAAATGCGAGGCCGTCCGAGGGACTGCCGGCATGGAGATGAGGTAGAACAAAATGCCTCACACCTGGTCTTCGGTGGAGGCGGTTTAAGGGAGCGGTGCCTGGCCGGCTTTTGAGGGAAAAAGAATGGCCAGCCCGTGAAGGAATATGTCACTTTTAGCGACTTTTATCATGACGGCAGACAATGACGAGCATATGTTAGTAAATACATCATACCTTTTGCAGCGTAAAGAGAGGTACTGTAGGCTGTAGGTAAGCAAAGTGATGGTGACGGCTAAAAGGAACCGGCCGGTCCAA
Organism: Paramyrothecium roridum; assembly: GCA_003012165.1. NCBI lineage: Eukaryota > Fungi > Ascomycota > Sordariomycetes > Hypocreales > Stachybotryaceae > Paramyrothecium > Paramyrothecium roridum. The sequence continues at coordinate 21,967 of PXOD01000775.1, forward strand.
TGAGGCCGTCCCACGCAACCGGTTCAACAGGATGCAGGGACGGGACAGCGCACTGGGATCGACAAGCAATACAGGATAACCATACGTAGTGAAGCTACCTCCTCCCCCCTCGCCCTCTGTAATGCCTGCTCAAACAACAGGGCAATATCTCGTTGCGAGGCGGCATTTAGCAGTTCATGGAGGGGTGGATCAAGCGCGGTAGTAGGTGCGGTCGCATCCGCATGGAGGCTAAAAGGCAGCACGGCAGACAGAGTTACATTGTCTTTACCAGCGGTCCGAGAAGGGGAGAAGGAGTCGGAAAAGGAGGAGGGGG
>PXOD01000776.1:0-49740 GCA_003012165.1 Paramyrothecium roridum
TTTTTCTTTCCTTTTTCTTGCTTTCTTTCTTTCAGCTCGTGATTCGTGAATAGGCATGCTGCCTGCAGCTGGAGCGGGAATCGTAAACAGGCAGGGGAGTCTCCCATGCAACATGAAGTAGTGCCTTCTCTGAGCAAGCTAAACTAAGGTAGATGATGATTTGCTGTTCAGCTCAAGTGTTCCTGATTGAGCCTTCTTTGATGACATCAATACGACCCTAGTCCGCATGGAAATATTTGGTATGCCGAGTGGGCAGGATGATACATCGTTTAACATCACAACTCAGCCCATCACACTCACGCTTTCGTCACGGGGCAAGGTGGGAAGATAAGACTTATTCCTCATATTCTCTTTTGGATATCAACTACGGCTTCCTTTTGTTGGTGCCAATCTAATATTACTGGAACTACTTTTGACATGAAGGAAAACATAACGTGTGTGATCTGTGCCGATGCTCATCTCCGGCATCTGGACATTAATCGAAAAACGCGAAGCAGAAATCAAAATGAACGCGACTGCGCGTAGCACGCGAGTCGGAGTCTAGTTAAAAAGCCATCCCTGTCCTCTATCAAACGCCGGTGAGTGCCGTTGTATCAAATGTCACGATCGTGCATTGGTGAAGATGCGTTAAGAACCATGTCCCGCAGGTCAAGGTAAAACTCGGTAAATGCGAGTTACCTTACCATCGTCGGTTGCCGATCGGCATGTTGTTGGCATTGGCTGAATAGTCGGTCAGCTCGTGATGTCGATTTAAGCCATTCAGTATCGGCGATACCCACCTCTACCGCCGCCACGTCCACGTCCGTAACCGCCGTAGCCACGACCACCGCCGCCGCCGAAGCGAGCCATCTCAGCCAAGCGAGGATCAATCTGCTGTTTGGCTTCTTGCAGAACATTCACAAGGTCACGAGCCTGCTTCTGGTCTGGAGAACTTGGTTAGCACCCGCGGAGAGTTGGGATATGCGTGGTATGACTTACTATCAGTGGTGAATAAGGTAATGGCGGTACCCTTCGCTCCAGCACGACCAGTACGGCCGATACGGTGGATATAATCCTCCGAGTTGTTAGGGTAATCGTAGTTCAACACGTGAGTGATGTTGCGAACATCTTTAGAAAGGAAAGCAAAGGTTAGCAGACGAAATTGGGCGATTGTGTATAGCAACGTTCCAGCGCGGATGCGTGACAGGACACCTAAGTATAGTGGCCATCCCATAAATCACACGGCGCAAGCTGGGGCAATCCAAGTGCGACAAATGCCATCCTAAGAATATGCGATCACTGGGTCCTCGAATTAGGGAGCCTTGGGGGACATATTTGATCGGGTCAAGAAATGTCACCTCCACCTTGTACCACGGGTTGTGGGAAGGGTACAAGAGTAGGAATACGAGTATAGCAAACAGCAGAGCTACACCACGGATCAAGACTCCACGGGTTGAGAACCAAGCGGACACGATGATATCAGGCAGATTCGCGCAATCAAGATAGCCCCTAGACACAAGAGTAAAATACAGCATGTGTTTTGCTGGAGGTTGCCATAGGGAGGGGGGAGGGTGAAGGGTTTGATACTCACCAATACCACGAGAAGCCACATCAGTAGCAACCATGACAGGGCTCTTGCCCGTCTTGAATTGGTCCAGGACCCAGTCACGCTCGTTCTGCTGCTTGTCTCCGTGAATGGCTAAAATGAATTAGTTTCGCATCACAAAAAAATGCATTGGGTGACACTCACAAAGAGCAGGCCAGCCATCCTGGCGAAGGTAGCGAGTGATCTCGTCAGCGACACGCTTCGTGCCAACGAAAATGAGACACTTGTTTTCCTTGTCCTCCATGATCTTCTCGAGATGCTTAATCATGCGATCGCGCTTCTCCATGTCGGTGACAACCTCCACAATCTGGGTGATACGGTGGTTGGCGGCCAGCTCCATCGAGCCAATGTTGACCTGAATGAAGTCGGTGAGGAAATCGGAAGCCATGGCGCGGACTTCCTTGGGCCATGTAGCGGACCACATGAGAGTCTGACGATCTGGTCGAATCTGTCCGATAATCTTGCGAATCTGGGGCTCGAAACCCATGTCCAGCATGCGATCGGCCTCGTCAAGAACAAGGTATGTGACACGGCGCAGGTTGGTCTTGCCGGCCTCGAGCATGTCGATCAGGCGGCCTGGGGTGGCAATACACACCTCAACACCGCGGGAAAGATCACGAATTTGAGGTCCTTTGGGAACACCACCGTAGACGCAGGTGTTGCGAATGCGGGAAGAGCGTCCAAACTTGGTGATTTCCTGCTGAATCTGGACAGCAAGCTCACGAGTAGGAGCCAGCACCAGGACAATAGGGCCATCACCAGGAGCCAGCAGAGGCTGGGCATTGATGTGGACGATGGCAGGAAGACAGTAGGTCAGGGTCTTTCCGGAGCCAGTCTCGGCAATACCAACGACGTCGCGACCAGAAAGAGCCATAGGCCAGCCCTGAGATTGAATGGCGGTGGGAGCGGGGAAGCCCTGCGCCTTAACCTCATCCATGACATAGCGGGGGAAGCCAGCCTCGTCGAAAGTCTCGACAGGTCTGGGGACATCCGAACCGGCGATGGTCATCTGGTGTTTCCGGCGGAAGGCATCAACCTCGGCCGGAGAGCGGTTGGCGACATCAGCGTGCTCCTTGTAGAAAGACTTCTCAAACTTGGGGAGGGCGGAAAGGTCTGATGGAATGTTAGTATCACTGCAAACGCTGTAGTTTTCATCGGACGAATTGAAGCACGTACCCCAGTCTTGTTGTTGCAAACCAGCGCCGAGAGCGCTCATGCGGTCACCACCACCGCCTCCGAAGCCGCCGCCGCCGTAACCTCCACCACGGCCGCCACCATAGCCACCACCACCACCACCATAACCGCCGCCGTTGCTACGACTAATCAAATGGTGTCAGTGAGCATTCAAATATATAGATGTAGTGTGTTCGGCGATGGTTGTCGCTCGTGGCGATGCAGCATACCGAGAACACTTCAAATGGACACAAAGAACTTACCCTCCGCCATAGCCACCACCATCGTAACCGTTGCGGTCACCACGGTCGCCGCCGCGATCACCACGATCACGGCCGTAGCCGCCGCCTCCGTATCCGCCGCCGTTACCGCCGCCGCGACCTCCGTAGCTGGACATTTTCAGTAATGCTCGAGGGAATTCCGTGCGCTGGGGGAGTATTGGTCGCGTTTGCACAAGGGTGGCGAGATCAGGGAGCGTTGCGGATCGATTAAAATGAATGGGCAGAGAATGTCAAACAAAGAATCTCTGATGGGGAGTGAAGAAAGGGAAAGGAATGCAGTACGGAAATGAACCCGCGGGGATGTTTTGGTATGGGGTTGTGCAAAACGTGGTTGAAGGAGGGAAAACCAACAGTCCTTTTAAGGGTCGCTCTCGATTTTTTTTTCCTTCGCTCGCCCTTGTTTCTTTCTTCGCCGCTAGAAAAAAAAACCTTGATAGCGCGATATCAGTGGCGGGAGCGGCCCATCACACGTATCTGATAGGCTGCGTACGCCGAGTGTGGGGCGATAAGTGATTAGGCAGGCCCCAGGCGCCTACCTACCCTACAGCTTGTTTAGAATGAGATGCGAATGAGGCTCCAAGCATAAGGCCTTTCGTTTCAGTTGAGGAAACTCAAAATGGTGATTGAAAATGGCCAAGGCCAGGACATTATGTGGCATTGTATTGGACTATTCGGTTTGCTTTGAGTTTCTTTGTGTTGGTCAGCAGGCCGGTTACGCATCTCTAAGGTAGTTGATATTTTTATCTAGACGATTTATTTGTAAAGGTATCCGTTCGGCTCGCCCGTGTCAAGCCCGTCACTAGCTTAGCCTCTCGACTCCTCAACAGCCACGTGCAGCGCTTTCGCGAATGCCCCTACAAAGTCCGAACAGTCCTGAAACGTGTTGTAGAGCGGCGCCGGCGCGACTCTGATGACGTCTGGCCGCCTCTCGTCCACCAGCACGCCCTGCTCCTCCAGCCCAGCCATGACGCGCTCCAGCAGGCCGTCGGCGAGCAACAGGCTCAGCTGCGCGCCTCTCTGCTCGCTCTCGGCGGGCGTGATGACGCGCCAGTGCGCCCTCAGCTCGCCCGGCATCCGCCGCCGCAGCTGCCCCTCGAGGTAGGCCGTCAGCCGCAGCGATCTGGCCCGCAGCGGCTCCATGCCACCCGCGAGCGCGAAGATCTCCAGCGACGCGCATAGGCTCGTGATGTCTAGTGCGCTCGGGTTGCTGAGCTGGAAGCCGGCCGCGCCGGGGACTGGGCGGAACCCGGGCGTCATGGCGAAGCGCGTCGCCTTATCGTTGCCCCACCAGCCCGCGAAGCGACCATCCGCCGGATACGACCCGTCGGCGCCGGCCTGGTCTGGGACACGGCTGTTGCGCTCGTGGATGAACATGCCGCCGATACAGCCGGGCCCGCCGTTGAGGTACTTGTAGCTGCACCAGGCCGCTGCATCGACGTCCCAGTCGTGAAGGGACAGCGGAACGTTGCCCACGGCGTGAGCCAGGTCCCAGATGACGAATATGCCGTAGCGACGAGCGAACGCCGTAATCGTAGGGATATCCAGCAGCTGGCCGGAGTAGTATTGAATACCAGGCAGGAGAAGAACGGCCGTTGTAGGACCATGCTCTTCGATGACGCTCTTGATGTAATCTGTCGTCAAAATGTCTGATTCAGACGGCTCCAAAGCAACTGTCGACTGTTCCGGTGATAACCCATGATGTCGTATCTGTGATTCTACCACGAACTATCGTCATTACACATTAGCTCCAGCACCGATGCTCTGTATCTAGAAGGCTCACATGGTCGCTGGGAAACGCCTTGCTCTCAATAATAATCTTGTGCCGGCCCTTGATATCCGGCCTGTAGAACGCTGCCATAAGCAAATGCAAGTTGCCGGTCAACGTTTGCATGATTGCAACTTCTTCTGGACGAGCTCCCACAATAGGGCTCATCATCTGCGCTGCGCGAGAGTCCACGTCTAGCCAAGTCGGCAGCGGCGAGTCCTCAAGCGGTTTGAAATGACCCTGGACGCCCTGAGTGCGCCAAGTTGTCAAGTACTGCTGGATGCGGGTTGCCGTGCGTGTGGGCTGTAACCCGAGTGAGTTACCCACAAGATAGACGCACGGCACTTGTGAAGATGCCCTTTCATCTTCTACCAAGGTATGAGCTGGGTTATGCAGGAAAAATGTGGTCGAAAGACGTACCGGGGACTACTTGGAGAGTCTTGCGAGATATATCTTCCTTGCTCGGGATGTTGAACTCAGCTCGTAGATGGCTAAGTGGATCATTTTCGTCAAGCTGCGAAGCAGTTATGCTATCATCCCAATTCGACGTAGAAGGGTCGGATTCGGTCATTTCGAGACAAAGTATCAATGTTATTGTGTAGAGGAGTTTCTGAGATGACTTTCTTTGGTCAAGGCTGATGTGTGAGCCGGATATAGACATTTCTTAGAACTTGCCCCGCAGTATCCAGCAATAGCTGGAAGAAAAACAACGGGAAAAATTTGGGTTTTCATTCCTAAGCTAATCCTCCAATTCAAGTATTGTAATATAGTATTTTTCTGTTGAAAAGCCAGCTTGACTAATGCACGACTCATAGACGAGTGTTGTGCTTCGGCTCAGCAGCCGGCCTTCACCACTGATCATCAATCAAGAACGTTGCTACCACAGGCGAGTAGTCTTAGGTTTAATGCACAAGTCTAGGATGATGTGGTTTCTCGCAAGGTATTATTCAGCCCATACAACGTATGATGCCGCTCAGCAGCTCAATCAGAATACAAGAAGAGAAGACGTGAGCCGCGTCAGGGCGGCCTAGCCCACTTCCAATCAGACATCTATTATTTTCCCCAACCGTGTGCGCCCATTCTATAGTACCCAAATATGCTCCAGCGCTGAACTGAGTGGACAAGGTCCATAATTGGAAATCAACCAGTTATCAGTCGCCGTCAAACAATCCATTATCCTCAAGTGGTGGTCGATTGCCTTACTCGCGAGAAACATCACGACCGAAAGTCTTGGACTTCAACCAGTCCATAATGACGAGGACACGGTTACGAGCTAGAACATAGCTATTAGTACGTGGGCTTTGAAGAGTTTGAGGTAAAAAGAACTTACTGCTGAAGCACATTGACAGGTAGGCACTGCGCCAGAACAGGTAGGTCATGCTACCACCAGTCGCCAGGTTACCGTTCCACCAAGACACGTCAGCGACAGCCTTCTCGCTGCCAATGTATGCCAGACTGCCTTGGTGACTGTACTTGAAGGGCTTGACGTCCTTAATCCTCTTGAGCTGCCTCTCCAGCAGCTCAATCTCCTGGGCGGCCTCGGCCGAGTTACCAGGTTCAAGGTTCATGGTGCGGCTCAGCTCCTGGATGCGAGCCTCGTGGGACTCAGTCTTGGCCATGTTGTTGAACAGACGAGCAAGGAAGTTACCCTCCTGGGAAGCGACCTGGGCAGTAGGGGCGTAACCGGCGACGGCACAGTCACCGACGGCCCAGATATCACGGGTGCCCTGGACAACGAGATACTCGTTGACGGCAAGACCGCGGCGAGAGTTCTTCTGAGCGGGGATACGCGAGATCAGGTCCTTGATGATGGGGCGAACAGCATTGCCGGTAGCCCAAACCAGAAGGCCGTAGGGAATGACGACACGCTCCTTGGAGCCATCGGGCAGAGAAATTTCGGCCTCGACGGTAGTTTCAGTGACATTCTTGACCATAGTCTTGGTCTTGATGTCAATCTTCTCCTCGCGCAGGGTGTTCTCGGTGTATTCAATGAGCTGCTTGGAGAAGGAAGGAAGGACATTGGGGAGGGCCTCGATCAAGGTCACCTTGAAGCGAGGGCTGATATCGGGGATCAGCTTCTTGATGTCCTCCTCAAAGAAGTCCTGGAGCTCGCCAGCGAACTCAACACCAGTAGGACCACCACCGACAACAACCATGTGCATCAGACGGTCAATTTCCTCGGCGCTCTGGCCCTTGAAAGCAGCAGTCTCAACGCAGTCCATGATCTTCTTGCGAATGCGCTGAGCATCGCCAATTTCCTTCAGGAAGCAGCTGTGCTCCCGAACTCCGGGAATGCCAAATGTTGCGTTCTCGGCACCGACACCAATAACGAGCATGTCATAAGGGATCTCAGTCTCGGTGATGGCTCCCTTGATTTCCGAGTTGTCGACAATCTTGATGACCTTGCGTTCGGGATCGACCGAAGACGCCTCGGCTTCGTAGTACTTGACGGCGGCCTTCTTGTGACGAAGGATCGCGCGGACGGGCTCCATGATGGAGCGGTGCTCGATGGTGCCGGTAGTGCATGACGGCAGCAGCGGGGTGAAGAGGAAGTAGTTGCGGGGGGAGACGACAACGACATTGTAGTTCTCCGTGTCGAGCTTCTTCAAGAGGGCAACGGAAGCCCAGCCGGTTCCTGATTGATTGTCAGCCATGATCACCTACAGACGCCGTGTCGCACGCGCTTACCTAGAACGACGAGCGTCTTCTTGCTGGGGTCGGCCTCGAATTGAGGCTCAGGGTTGCGGTCCTGGTAGATGATGTAGCCGGTGTACGCGACCAGCCCGCCGACGGAAAGGTAGGAAATCCTCCACATCCATCTCAGCGACCGGCGCAGCTTTCCAGGGCGCGGCTTGGGAGCCTCGTCAGCATAGGTCCTTCGGAACGCGATGCGGCCGGAGTTGTTGAGCTTCATCGATGCCGTGGGCCTAGCAAGAGACTGGAGCCCCATTGGCCGCGAGGCTGTGGACAGCGATCTGGTGAACATGCGGCTGTTGATGGCCAGCTGCGCGGCCCTAGCAGCGGCCGGCACGGCGCGGGTGTTGGAAGCCATTGCGCCTTGGTCAGAGTGCAAACAGAGACAATGGCAGGTAGGATAGAGAAACACCCAGCTACACGAGCTGTGTGGACAGTGTCACCCGGAAGAAGAGGGACTTTGTTTATGTGGTTGGCGGGTGGTAGTTGGTGGTTTGGGGGCGCGCGATATAAAAAAAAAACCCTGACAGGAGCAGCTGGGCGATAAGCCAAAGCCAGTGAAGCTGGTGCTGTACTGTGCTACAGTACCAACGGGAGATAAGAGGGCCCGGTAGCGGGTACCGGTTCCCGTGCAGTACCGGTCATACAACCGAAAGGTACCACCGGGGCCGGGATCCGAGGTTGGTGACTCTTATTTTTGGGCTATGACCTAGGACTAGCTGCTCGGCCAGGTTTCGGTCAGTTTGCTTGAAATTTCTGCCGGTTTGCCAAGGACCCCTGCAGAGAATCCCGACGCAGCTTATGGCGTACAGGAATGGCCCATTGACGTGCAGTTCCAATCGCTCTCACGCACGGCTGAATCACTATGTAGGGAGTTTCCGGGAACTTCTATGCCTCGGTTTCGCCTATCTCATACTGAAGAATCTCCATGTGATTGATGACGAACATGGCCATCAATGGCACTTCAAGAGAGTTGAAAGAACTTGTACGGCGATATAATAACCGTTTGATCCGGCTACACAGTTGCAAGCCCCTGGCAAATCTTTATTTTGCCATCCATTCAGAAGTTGCTGATAGAGTTGGTGAGGGTCTCGTCTACCTAGCTCCGGCCGGAGCGGGTCGCCCTAGCCCTGCCGGTGGGCTTGACTACGCTTTGCTTTGGGAAACTATAGGCGCGGCAATAACCTCAGCCATTCGAATTATTGCTTGAAAGGATTTTGAGGATTCTGACCAGCTCAAATCTTTCTAGAGTTGGCCGTTCAAGGAGCCTGCAATGGTTGTGTTGCAATTCCATCCTGGTGTATGGGTTTTTGATAGAGCATCTGTCGTCATCATTCATTTGTACTTAGCCAAGGAAAATTTTTGATAAGTGAGAGAAGACATGCGTCATATAGGGGCTCGTGACGAGGGCGCTGTCAGCTCGCAACGAGGTGGAGCGGAGCGTGGGCGCGAATGGCTGGGGGCCATGTTAGGAAAGAGCACGCGCACCAATCACAGTGCTTCTACGCCGAGAAATGCCCGGATGAGGAAATACGTGAGAAGAACTGTAGGTATAGGGTAGCGCAGGTATGAAGAGCAAAAGAAGAAGGCCTGAGACGTGAAGCGACATTTGTTTAGATAGGTACTTAGCATTGCAATTCACAATGGCCAGTATGAATCCGACGTTGTCCACTTGTATAGAGCACACCTCATCGCAACATTGGAAAATGGCCAAGAGGGAAAAATACCTCTCATGTAGACCGAATCTCGCTCAACAAGCTAGGCAGAGTCCTCTATTTATATCGACCTTTGATCCAGGTGTCAGGACACAAGACTAATAAAATGAAGTTTCCCTCCGACCGCATCTCAAGATTGTACGGGCATAAAGCTCAGGCGAGTCCATTTTTATATCTTTCAAGGGTCATAAAACCCAACGGACAAAGCACATGAAAGGGTCTAGTATCATGGGCGAGTCATAAAGCCCGGGTGCTGGTCCTGCGCCATAGCTGAACACATTGACCTTGAATCACTTCACTTACAGCGAGTTGCTCCCGATTGACTGAGCTGGTAAACAAAAGTCTCCCCGTATCGGGTAAGAAAAGCTGCTACACCGAGGAATCACAAATAAGGTTTTAAACATATGACAGTGGTGGCATGTTAATTATCAAGAGCGGACCACAAGGTAGTGCTGTAGGCTCGCAAGACTGCCTAAATATTTCATACCTGAGTCACCGCGAGGGATCAATGGCGTGGTTCATGCAAAGCAGCAGCCTCCCACGGGTTCAGGCATACCACTGTATTCCTGGCGAGCACGGTGGCCCCTGGAAGCAAACCCTGGCTCCGAACTGTTGCAGAGTTTCGACGTTGCTTGGCATGCTAGGCAGGAAGCGGCAGTTTTCGAGAAAAAGAGCCGTGCTGACATAGCATGTCCTTGGAGGTTCAGCTCATTGTAGGTTTGGTTGCGCTTAGCCAAACGAATTGGTAAATGGCAATGCGCCACCGAGCTGATCTAGACGGCGGAAGAGGAAAAGCCATCGCGTTCGGTGCTTGGCAAGCTGTCGAAGTCCGGCAATGTTCATGCCTTGCAATGGAGTGAATAGGCCGTGGGCGGCGAACGTGCACAGTCTACACGGCCAGATGCTTGGCACGTCTGAACTTCGTGCCGCGATGTAACAAAACAATGGCCAGCAGTTGTAGTTGCGATTGGGTTTAAGGGCCCGCCAGCGCTATTCAGGCAAGGCGCGGGGGCCCTTGCTGGCTCTGCTGGACGCAGGGGGGAAGGGGTACCCATTCTCTGGGAAACAGCGGGACTTGACGTGCAAGAGCAACCTAATCGGGTGCATCTTGTCCCCCCTTTTACAACTAACGTTGAGGTACGGGATAAGGTACCTACCTTACCTACCTTACAACGCCTTACTTCGTTTTCTTACTTCACCCGAGCGAACAAACAAAACAGCATGATCCAGACCCACATGCACGCTGTAGACGACTTACCGTACGCTGACTAGCCTCCGATTCGCTGCTTGGTCCCCGTGAAGATCGGTTCGGTTCCAGTTTACCTTGCCTTTCGTCGTTCCTTTCCCACGCAGAGAAAAAGCTCCGGCAAGCTAGGCGGGTTAGCTCGTCTTCTGCGGCACTGGTGCTGCTGGCCTCGTAACCTCCGCACGAGCCCTATTGGCTCTTCGCCTCCGTATTGGCGGCCCTATCCCTGCCCGCAACCGCTTCTGAAACGCTCATCCATTGACTGAGACGTCAGGGCTCGTCACACGTTGACTATGCCCGCAGCGACTCTACGCCTCTTGCTGATCGCTGGCTGCCGTTCTCTTGCGGCCTCACCTTGAGCTCGCCCGGACCTGCGTGGCCCTAGGATCGCCTTACCTGCAGCCCCTGATGTAGCCAAGACGGGGTAGTGTTGACGGGCTGCTTGCCTTGAGCGGCCTCTTCTCCCCAGTTTGAGACGATTGACCATGGTGTCTGGACCAGTACGGCATGTGGGGGCGACGGCTGTACGGCAGATAGCATCTTCACCTTGACCCTTCCTCGAGCTCCGCTTCCAGTCGGTGCTCTGCCATCGGCTCTACCTTGCTGTGTCTCATTTGGTCTTCATCCTCACACAACCCTCTTTTCTTCTCTTCTTTCATGCCACCGTCCTCTTTTCGATGATCCTGAGTCGCCTGGGCTGACGTCTCTTTTCGCCAATACTTCTTTTCGTTTCCAGGGCTGGTCCTTTTCCATCGTTTGTTTTATCTTAATATCCTATAGTACTTCATTGGCCTGGACTGCCACATCTTATAATCTGCCTCGAACCCTGGGCCTCCCTCTCTGTTCTCTTACCCGTTTTCGCGATCCCTTTGGTCCCGAATATGGACTAAGAGATACAATTGGCTTGCCACGATCAAGGTCATCATCAACAATCCCCAAACGCAACCATGGTTCCCGTCGCTGAGAGGCTAGGCCCCAGCCAAGCCCGCAAACGGACCATCTTTGAAGGAGAGGCCGACCCGATGAGCATGCCGTCCTGGACCAGAGGTGACGAAAGCGATGAAGAATTTGAACAAGGATCAAAGCTGCGGCGCAGGCTGTCCCACAGCAGCCGTCAAGACAGAAAAATGGAAAAAGCTGGTGCTGTGAAGAGGAGGAACGTTGAGTCAACCACAGCCCAAGATTCAGGCCGTCTGAGTCGACGTGATTCAAGTGGTTCCGAAGACGAGAGAAGCAGCACGAGGGTCATCACACGTACGCGTGCTGAGTCCGAACCTACATCTGTACCTGCTTTGCCGGCTGTGCCACCTCCAGCTCCGACGTCTACAGTTCTTCCACCTCCACCACCGCCTCCACCACCTCCGCCATCCTCAGCTGTTGAACCAACTTCGACGGAGCTGCCTCCACCTCCCCCTCCTCAATCGACATCATTGGAACTGCCGCCTCCGCCTCCGCCTCCGCCTCCGCCTCCACCTCCCTCGTCAACAGAACCGAGCACGAGTGAACCGGAGCCTACAACACTGTTCCAGGTACGTCCAGCAACCATGCCAACTGTGGACGGAAATGCTAACAATTCAAAGCCGTTGCCTGGCCCTCCTGCTTCCAGCACTTCTACTGAGACCGAGACCGAAACTACGTCTCCGTCAGCCTCCACCGAGTCTGGCGCTCCGTTGACTACGGTCACTGTAGGAAACCCAGAAACCACTGAGTCGTCCTCATCGAGTTCTACGACGACCTCGCCAACTATTACTACGCCGGTCGTGGCTCTTCCCATTCTTCCGTCCGAAATTAGGAAGGGCGTTGATAGACCTACTGACACCGACGATGCGACCTCAACGCCCAGTCAACCCACAGAATCGGTGCCAGCAGACAGATCCGAGAGGGATCGCGATGATGATGGCCCCAGCGTACACCATATACAACCCACGCATGCGGCAATGCACGCCTTGGGATCCATTGGTGAGTTGACCCCGACAGAAAGTATGCAGACTGGCATCCTAACTCTGTATAGGTGGTGTTCTCGTGATTGCCGCTTTTCTGGGCTTCATCTGGTGGTACTTTAAAAAGTACCGGCACAAGAAGCGGTTGGAGAGAGGTATTCCTCCTCCACCTCCACGAAAGCCAGGCCGGTTCTGGAAGCTGTTTTCCATGGGCAAGGTTTCAAAAAAATCATCACAAGATCGAGAATGGACCGTGGAAAGCGCACCCAGCAGTGCACCTAGCTTCGACGAAAAGCAGATGCAATTGGAGTCAACACAGGAAGATACCTTCCAACGACAACGACGGTCGGTCGGATCTCAGTACTTTGCACCGGCGCAGCTGGCTGTCGCAATACCACCCGCGCACATCGATCCTAACGGCAACGAATTCTGGACTACTTGGACTGAGGAAGATGCACGCCCCGGCCACAATCCGAATCAGCTCTCCGTATCGTCAACTTCGGGTCAATTTGGCAACACGTTACGTGTTGCCCCACCATATTACAAGCGCACGAGCGAAGTGTCGTCGTTGTCTTCTGGTTTTGGCGATGGCGATATGATTATGCCTCCGTCGACTGCAAATAACACGCTAGATGCTGCGGCGTTAACTCATCTGCGACCTCCACCTCCTACGTCAAACCCGCGACGCTTCAGTGCTCGAACCGTCTCAACGAATCGCGATACATGGTACACGGAAGCATCAGAAGATCAGCCAGCACGCTTCCGTACCATCAACTCGTGGGTGCGCCAGCAAACAGGACGCGTCAAGCGGGAGAAGCAGCGCAACGACGACAGTGATGTCCCTCCTGTGCCAGCACTACCTGACGAGGAGGAGTACAGAATGATGATGCCCGATGGAGAGGAGCCTCGGCGGGTCAACATGAGCGAGGCCTCTGCATCGGCGTACAGTGGGATGAGGTGAGGAGGATGCTAGGAGAACATACCCTTTTCTGCACATACAAAACCAATGGAAAAATGTAAAAACTGTCTACTTCAGAACGTCATTCGGCATAGCTAGATCCACGTCAAACTGCATAGCTAGAATTTTGTAAGACCTGTAATCTAGAATACACCTAGACTTGCAACTTCACCGGCCTGCGTCCCTCACCAATCTGTTGGTTCTAGGCGGCCACCTCTGTTCAGACGAGCTAGTCGGGCCTCCTGTTCCTCTTCTTCTTCCGTGCCATTTTGACGATGAAACGTTTCACCATTCTTACTAGTCGGCCTCCACAAAACCCCTTACCCTTCACTGGTCGGGAAACATTTCCCAGAAGCCAATCTCCATCTGTCGTTGTTAGCGAGGGCCAGCTAGATCTCGGCCGACTTGCCAAACTTACTCTAGTGGCGTGTACGAAGATCTGTACAAGCTCTTCTATGCGACTTGGTGACTGTTCTGGGATGTACTTCTCCAGCAGGTCTGTCGGGCACGGGGGAAAAAGGGCCCAAAGAGGTCAGCAAGAGGAATATAACGAGTCTGTGAACACAAGGAAGAAGTGACGCACCGGATAGCACCTTCACGGAGGCAAAGTACTCGTCGGACAGGTAGGCCTCGATCCACGACCAGTACGGGTTACCGTGGCGCACAGTCGCAGCGTCGTCGCAGAGCATCCGCGCCACGGCACCATAGCCGAGCAGGCACGGGGCCAGCGCGACCTGGAGGGCGAGCCAGTCCTGGCTCTGGCCGATGTCAAGAACGTAGCGGGTGTACGCGGTGCAGGCTGTTTCGGCGGGAGACGGGTCGGAAAACCCTCCCGCCCTACGTTAGCCGCTGGGTCTCCGTATTGGGATATGTTTCCGAGGAAAGTTGAGGGCGTTTGTGATCCAGAGCGCGGTCACTCGGAGGTTAGGGGCTGGGTAGTGGACTTGCCTTGGAGCTCTTGGGCGGACTTGAGCTCGGAAAGGGGGACATTGAGCGTTTCGCAGTACTTGATGTGAAGCTGCGTTTCTTGCATGATGTTGCTGACCAACTCGGTTGACTTTGAACCGCGGCTGTTAGCTCATGTGGTGCAATTTGCAGATGGCAAAGGTGCGTTACCAGCGTAATCTTGTCCACGTCGTTCGTCTTGTATCCCGCCAGGGAGTTAGCCCGCGCGAAGTGAATCTAGTATACGAGAGTCAGCACATTGTCGTTTGGTCAGAGGGCACGCAACCCCTCCAAGAAGCCCTACGAGGAAGAGGTAATCTTGGATCATGTATCCCTTGAAGGACTCCAGCGGCAGGCGGCCGTTGCCCAGGCCCATGACGAAGGGGTGGTGCACGAATGTCTTCCACACCTCGGCGACGTCGGGGCGGCTGAGCAGATACTCGACAAAGTAGCCACTGTATGAATGTCAGAGTTTGCTGTCCTGCGGCCCGAGCGGACCTTGCCGAACTCACCGCGTGAATGGAAGCGAGGAGGTTGAATGGAAGTGGTTCAGGGGGCCGTGGCCGCTGCCCAGGTTGGGCGCCGTGCGGATGCCGGCCTCGACGTATCTACATCCCGACCGAACCGCCTCGGGCATGCTCAATCCCTTTGCGAGGTTGGAGGCGATTGCAGCTGTGTTGTTACGTTAGCTACTTTGTATTTCACTGGGAAGCTGAGGGTAAAGACGACGAGTATGGCAGGCATGGCTGTCCCTGGGTAAGGGGAAAACTTACATGCCAACGAACAGCCCGTGCCGTGCGTGTTCGTGCTCTCCTGCCACGGGCTTTTGAGCACGAGCTTCTCGTCGCCCGGCCCAACCAGCACGTCCACGACGAGGCGGCGCTGCTCGGGGCCGGCCGCGACGACGAGGTCCTCGGTGAAGGGCAGGTGCCCGCCCTTAACGAGCACCCAGCGCGGGCCCATGGCCTGGATCTGGCGGGCGACGGCCTCGAGGTCGGCGACGGTGGCGATGTCCTCCACGGCGGGGGTGGCAGCGTCCGCGCCGCGCTTGGAGAGGAGCAGCTTCGCCTCGGGGATGTTGGGCGTGAGGATGGTGGTGTGCGGGAGGAGGTGCTGGATGAGCTGCTGGATGGCCTCTTCGGGGAGGAGCTGGGCGCCGGACGTCGAGGCCATGACCTTGAAGGGGGAAGATGTGTAAGGATACGACAGGTATAGCTGCGGCGTGGGTGCAGCGGGAAGACATACCGGATCGACCACGAGGGTGGCTATCTTGTGGTCTTGGACGACCTGGGCGACCATCTCGATGGTAGCAGCAGTGGCCAACATGCCTACGTGTTGTCAAGTAAGCTTCTTTGTGATACAGACTTGTCACAACTCATCGCAAATGAAGCTTGGGAAACAATTCTTGACCACGGCACAGGCTCCTCCCCTCAGAAGACCAAGAGCAAGGGCGGACAAAAACCCACCAGTCTTGACGACATCGACGCCAATGTCCTCGACGCAGGCATCAATCTGCTCCCTCACGAAGCCCGCGGGTATGTTGTGTATGTTCTTGACGCCGCGCGTGTTCTGCGCCGTCAGGGCCGTCGTGGCCGTCATGGCGTAGCAGCCGTGGGCGGCCATGACCTTTTGGTCGGCCTCGAGGCCGCTGTGCGATGAGGAAGAGCGATGGTCAGCATGATTGATTTGGGATTTGTTCGTTTTAGTTCTCAAGGGAATGTGGTAGTATCAAGTCAATGAAAAGATGCACAGCAATGACTCGCATGGCGATGCGGCTCTTTGTACAAGGGGGGGGGGACTTTGCTGAGAAGAGAAACAAACACAAAAGAGACATGGAGAGTGTATGAGAGGTATAAAAGAGTTCAAATCATCGACTTACGCCCCGCCTGAGCTGTCAGAGCCGGCGATGACCAGCACCCGTCCCTGCACCATTCTTTGAGGTTTAGATGAAGACTGTATCGCGTGCAGTGAGAAAGAAAGATGCAGCAAAGAATTCGATCTTGTCTTGTTTCCACCAAAAAAGTCCGTCGAGCTGAGGTTGTGTTTTTTCGGCTGCACCTCACATTTTAACTTGCCATTTATATATTTAGCCTGCCAAGTTGGTTGCGCCGTCGAATCGGAGCTCCGGTGGGGCTGCCTCTGCCTCTGCCTCTGTCTCTGCCAAAACTCTCATACTGGCGTCATCTCAATTGTATCGCTGCGGGCAATAGAAACTATTTGCCCATATCTGAGCTGAAAAATGGCAATTACACCTCGTCGGTTCACGTTTGATTCATTAATTGTTCCTATGTTGCTGATTGCCTTGCAACGCATAGTTTCCGATCACAGGCTGCCACGTTCGAGGAACTGCGCAAGTAGAACGATCCCCCAAGGTCGCATCACTAGACAGAGGCAAAAGTCTTGTATTTTCCTTAACCAAAACGCCAGAGGAGTGTGCCTCGCGATTTGGAGACTTGGGAACCCTCCTCTCCTTCGTGCTGCCCGAAACCTGCCATGCGCCTCTTTATCCCCTTGATGATTCCGCGCTTCCAAGTTTGACCCGTAACCAAGCCACGTCTCGTTGTTGTCCTTGATCTCTTATATATACACATGGGATTGATCGGCTCAAATGCTGTGGGAATAGCCTCCGGCATAATCCCAAGTCTCTACCTCCGCCTTCTCCGGCGCCGTACGCATTGTCCTCTTACATGTCCGACATCTCAATATGCAGCCCTCCATGCTCGCCTCTTACATGACAGTAGGCCGTTGAGACCTACGAACGTGCTTGCTTGATTTTCAGCGGCGCCGGCATGAGACTGGTTGCTCTGTCCGTGGGCTCGCTCACACTCCTCTGCCTTTCGGTCCTGTCGTCGCCCGAGCTAACGTCCCCGCTGCCATTCTCGATCTGCCCACCGCCATCTTCGCTACTCTCGCTCTCATCCTCATCAAACACGATTTGCCGCATCACGTTCTTCTCAAACAGGTCAATAACCATGCGCCGGACGCCCAATCGGTAGTGATTCCACTCCATCAGAGCCATGACCGCCTTGAAGAATTCTTGGCTGCGGAAAGCACTTGGCTTCCGCTGCTTCAACTTCTGAAGCTCGGTCAGCGCCTTCTTGTACAGCACCATGTTGCCAAGATCCGTGATGAGCTCCAGAATCCGCTCGTTCATGTCGGCCTCGCTGAGTACTAGCGGCATCTCTGACGGCTCCAGGGGCGGTCTTGTAGGCCTCCTCGGAGGCGGCTCCTGGCATGTACGCTGAGTACTAAGCAGTTTGACTGATGCCGCGTTTTCATGCTTCCAAGGATGCACGGAAAACAATTTTGAGAGATTGGTGGGGATGCAAAAGCCTAGTGAATTTCCCATTGGCGTAGTGTTTGCGTCCCAGCCGTGCTCCGAGAGGATTTCCAAGCCATGCGTGGAGCGGGAAATCAAGCCAAGAACGAAAAAGGCAGTCCCTCGGAGACTCATCACCTGGTGTGTTTCTGCAATCTTCAAAACTTGCTCGACCACA
The DNA here is from genome assembly GCA_003012165.1 of Paramyrothecium roridum. Taxonomy (NCBI): domain Eukaryota; kingdom Fungi; phylum Ascomycota; class Sordariomycetes; order Hypocreales; family Stachybotryaceae; genus Paramyrothecium; species Paramyrothecium roridum. Next base: position 17,800 of record PXOD01000776.1, read on the forward strand.
TCGCTGGCTTCTAAGAACGGTGCGCCCAGCTCCATGGATCCAACATTACCTACTGCCCACAGGCAGCCCTTGACTTTGGTAAGCATCTCCATGTCCTCACATTGCATGCCGAACTCTCGGATTGTGGAGGCAAACTCCTCGAAATGGCCTTTATCGCTAAGCAGCTTGCAGCCCTCCTGAGTCCGCGTGAGCTCCCTGTAGAAATGAGGCGGGACATGACTGTCGTGAAACTCGTCCTCGGCCTCCACATCGTCAAATAAGCCGACGATCCGCTGATTCTGCTCATCGGAATCTCCGAGAAAGGCCTTTGACAAACTAGCCTCGATGACGCCGACGTATGTGTCATTTCGTCCCAGGAACCAGTCGTCCATCTCGTTGCTGATGTAGTCTAACCCATCTAGATAGTGGTATCCTATCGATGTAGATAAAAATCGAAGGAGCAGGGGCGCTCCAATTTCGCCAAGATGGTCGAGGGCTGGCCTGCACTCAACGATGTACTCGAGATATGTCTTCCGGTTGCAGGCCTTCTCCAAGATCTTGACGGCCGTAGCGCACACGTCAACCTCGGGATCATACAGTTGGGTCACCAGTAGCTGAATCGCCCACTTCGAGTCGCTCACACCGCCTTGGCCATTCATAGAGGACAGAGGATGAATGGCGTATTTTCGCAAAGCATTCGTCGCATGGATTCGAATGTCCTTGGTGCCTGCGGTCAGAGCCTTTGACAGCAGAACCCGGGGATGACCCTGGACACTGTAGTCAAAGTTTGATAGGAGAAGCTTGATGAGATCTGGTCTTTGTTTGAAGTCAATGATGTGATACATCATGTTGAACATCCTCCACCTTTCGAGAAGGAGAAGCCCTTTCGGGTCACTGCTCAACACTCCGATCATGGGTAAGTACCCCCAGCAGAGTGTGTCCGTCAGTCGATCTCTCGAAAACATGGGATATTGTGCCGTTAGTCCGCTTGTCTGCCGTCCATGTCAGCATACCACGTAAAACTCCGAAGCTTGGAGCAACCTACCGGATCGCACTGAGCCAGGCACTCGGCAACCTGTCGAAGCAGCTTACTGTCCGCCAAGAACTTGATACCTTCCGGCGACTGAAGCAGCGAGTGCATCAAAGCGCACCCAACCTTGATATACTTTTGCGTGTTCCTCGTATTCTTAACCTCGGCGAACTTGTATTTAAAAGGCCGGTAGAAGCTCATAATTCTCTTCATAAATTTGGACGCTTTGATCGCTTCCTCGAGCCGCTTGCCCGTCTGAAGAGGACCGTCAATAATCTTCATGATAATCTCCCACTTCCACTTATTGTAATTTGAACTGTTCAAAACGCCCGAATCGATAAGCAGCTGGCGGAAGGTTGCATCATCAAAGACCACGGCGGCATTGGCCTTGTGGTGCTCGTCGAGTGTGGTGAGGTCATTCATGCTGTTGGCGGAAGGTAGGGCACCGGTAATGGAACCTGACGGCGCACTCCTGTACAAAGTGCGGCTCACACTGCTGATTTGATAAACAATTCCAGACGCAACCCAATGGTTGTCGTTCTTGAACTGCGCGGCAGCTGAGAAAAGCTCTGGTAACAATTGCATTTCCGCACTCCACGACGGGGGTAACAAGCGGCTGGCAAGCTTGAGGACCTCACCAATGAGTAACGTCGTCTTGCGTTTCAGCATGGGATCTTCTTCTGTCTGCGCAACCTGCATAAGGCTTTGCAAGAGACCAGCTTTAATAAAGACCGCCAATAACAAAGCCGTGTAATGCTCGACGAAGTTCTGTTCTCCGCTATCCTCCTCCAAGTACAAAGCAGCGCTCTTGTCCTTGGTGTCTGCCGACTTGAGGTTCGCAACTCGCCCGTACGTTGTCAGCCTACGCCCCGCTAGGAAGGACGTCGCCCAAGCTGGAGGTTTGATTCGCAGCAGAGAGAAGAGGAGGTCGAGAACTGTCTCTCGTATGGCCGTATTGGGCAACTGCATGCTCGCAACGATCGACCGGATCGAGCGAAAGTCGTACATACAGAGAGTCATTAATCCAGACCATGACCTTAGGGCTGTTGAAATTGCTTTAGAATTTTGCTTCAACAAGACTTCGTTGGCGAGGAGGTGATCTGTGAAAACTGTGAAGAGAACGTCGAGGCCATAACCGGGCTGGATATACTTTCTCTTCCGGGGAGTATCGAGCAGAAAGAGATAAGCCGCCGTCAGACTTTCTGAAGCTTTATAGGTACCTTCTGAGAGAGCTTCGCTCAGAGGACCGAGCCCGCCTGATGCGACTAACAATCCCGGGTCGCGCACAAAGATCTCAGCGAGAGTCTCGATGCAGATTGGCCGCAGACGATCGACGTCTTGCTCAGCAACCTGCACATTTGGCCGGCGATCCTCTCCGTGTTCAGCGACTGCGACCACGGTGCGCACTACCGCTCTTGAGACCTCGCGGATGCCATCTTTCACATCCAGAAATGCACGCACAAACTTGAGAGCCTGTTCTCGTTCCACATCTGCTTTTCTGTAGTTGTTCAAAGATCTGGGGGGAAAAGTCAGTCACAAATCTTGTATGATGGAAGAAGTGACATACCGTATGACCAAGTAATCCGTATTCAAGGCACGGATTTTTTTTAGAGATGCTACATCGGAAATAGCATATCTCGTCATTCGGTAGCCTGCAGCCACAACCTCGCGACTTTCGCTCAGCAGCATCATCTGCGTGCGGAGGCCAAATATCGACCACACAAGATCGTATTTGAGAGTAGGATGCCGCTTGAACAAGTCCACCAGCTGGTTTGCGCGGCTGACGTAGTATTCAGGCATCATGCCCTCAACCTCCAGCGCTTGTAACAGCTCCGCTAATGCGAAGGTTGGGCTTTCGCTGGTCTCTTCAATGTCGGAGCCTGCACCTGACCTGGATGCACTTGGCGGCGAACGAATCGCGTTTGTCTGGAGCAGATTCTCACTTCGATTTCTAGTCGGCGTGCTTGGACTGGTTATTTTCGAGCGCTGAGCATCGGAGATCTTTTGCCGTAGGTCCTTTATACGCAGGTTGCTGGCGCTGAGCTCGGCTTCCACCTTTATACGCTGGTCTTTGGCTTGCTTAGCCTTCTTAGAGTTGAGCGCCTCCAGCATGTTTTCACTGCCCTCCTTGATCTTCAGCTCACGGTTCAGACGGTCTTTCAGAGCAGAAAGATTCTGCTCAGTCATGCCTTCCATGTCTTCTTCGTCTTTCCTCTCCATAACACTGCTCGGGTATATGGAGGACACGTCCACCCTGCTGCCGGCACGGCTAGACATCATCTGACTGCGTAGTTCCGAGCTAAAGCTTCCCGGTGCCATGCTGGGATTGAAACTACCCCCTCGATGGGCAAAGGACGCGGCCGAAGCCGAGAGGTTACGCGCGGCGGCTCCTCCATTGGGAGCCTGCAAGCCGCTTCCATCACGGTCAAGGCTGGGCCTACCAGCCGATCTATCAAGACTGGGTCGACCAGGCGGTGCTTGTGACGGCAGGTTTGGCGTTGAGCCCTGGTTCGAAGGTGTCGAGCCCTTGGGGTTCGAGTTTGCAGAGGTGCCCAGCATATCGATGGTAGCCTGCCCACCGGCTGGGACGGGGGACCCTCGAATGGACCTGTTGCATCCGTATGCTCGCTAGTGAGGGGTATCGTGAAGGGAACGCCCTGTGATCGGTCGAGGGCCGGAGCCCATTCGCCTCAACGCAGAGGGAAGAAGCGCGAGATATTTCGGGTCAACGTGTGCCGGTAAGCGGACGGCGTTCGCAGGTGTGCAATGGTCGAGTGAACGGGGAGGACTTTGCGGCCGGCGTATCGTCAGGTGGAGGTGATGTAGACGGTCGTGGATAGACTACGAAATGTCTTGGTAGAGCTTTAGCGAGCGGATGCTAAGCGACAATCCGAAGCCAGAAACAGGCAACGACGGGACAATGGCAGCGCAAGCTCAGGACAGGTGGTGCCGGGCTGGCGGGCGCATAGTGAGGCTATCGGCGTCTGTGGTGATCACCAAGTGAAGGGTTGGCGTTGGATTGAGGCGCAATCCAAGGTCTGGGTCCAGCCAGATCCAGATCATGTCCCATTGAGCCGCGTTTGGTGGTAAGTCGGCAGGGATGGAACACAGGGGGGTAACTTTCCCCACACTCGGCGCTCATAGCGTCAGTCGTCACCTTAAAACTGCCTTGACTTGCTTCCCCGTAGGAGGACGACACGTGCAGGGTCCGGAATAAGGCAGTGTTTGGGCTAGAAAATGACGAGCTGGTAAAATGCATTTACAATCTGATAGAAGGAAAAGCAAAACCCAGTAAAAGGCAAAAAGGAAAATAAACAAAGGGAAATTCCAATTCAGTCAAACACCATGCTAAGTACCGTTCACTATGTTGCTGCGGCATGGGACGCGTGTGCGAAATCCCAACAGCATACTTTCTATAGGCTAGCAACCGCCCCCTGGAACCTGTTATTCAAGGTAAGCATCAGAGGCAATGGTGCAATTCGATTCATAGCTTTTCCAGCAATGTCAAGTTAGTCTCTGAAGAGCAACGCTGGAACAAGCATACTTTCCTTTCGTGTCGTCAGGTCTGCCATTGCTTCGTCTGCACACCAGGGGAATCGCCTCCCTGTCCTGCATGCACTCCAGTAACAAATGACGAGATGCGCACGGCAACACACGGTCCAGCGGACCGGAAATGAAGCAAGCGTCTGCAGACAAGTTGCAGTCTCACAAATCAGTTGTGCCTGGGCAAAGGCGCTTCCTGCGAGTCACATCAACGACTGCAGGATCTCAAATTCACCGGGACAGGTCCAGCCATAGCCACTAAGGCTGCAAAACAGCCACATGTCTCAGGCCAATTTTCGGGGTATTTGGAGAGCTGATGATGATGGACGAGTGGGATATGTGAGACAAGCTATTCTGTGCTCGGAAACAAGATCTGCCATCAAACCTTGACCATCGAGCTATCGTCCATATTAACATACATTGCCATTTATAGTGGGAGCAATATATTCTATTACGACAACTGGTAGGCTTATTATTAGTTTCTTCACATCTCCTTAGCTCAAGGTACAAGACTTTTCGTCGTGGACTCAAGAACTACCCTACATATGGTTGTCCTGTCGCCAGCCTGGAGACTCTGACAGCTTGAACCTGTAGCCACACGCCGGCTACATTTCCTTGAATTCATCTTGGAATGTTGTGCGCCTGACCATGACGAGGGTTCACACTGAGTGCGGAAATTCCAGGCTAGCGCGACTTGGGGAATCTCGCTGGCCCGGAAATAGCAGCGTCAGAAGAAAAACGGCCTTGACACATACGATGCCATTTCGAAGGATCTACACTGCGTTCACCACAATCGCATTCATAAGAGCAATTACCTATAAATGAAACGCATTTTCCGTTCTCGCCTTCTGATTCGCTCCCTCTTGCGGCAAGAACCTCAAGTTTCCTGCGGCAAAAAGCAGCTCGCACAGGGCGAAAACGGCGGCACGCGGCCTCCCGCGGTACTGGGCTTCGGCGGGCTCCGGGCGGGCGTCCCGCAAAGCTGGCGCCATGATTCGGCGTCGTCTGGATTCGACGGCGGGGACCTGCCACCCCCTGGTCGCGAGACTTTGGGGCGATCCAGCGCCTGCCACGATACTTTCGGGATGCGCCGTGCCCTGCCGCGTGAAGCCATGTGCAGGTATTGGTCGGCAGACGCAGGCCGCATTATCAGTCCGTCGTGCGGGTGGGGGACTCTGTCGGGTGGGTGCTTATCTGGTGAACGACGCTTTCGCGAACATACATATAGAGCGACGCCCGTCTCGAGCCGTTTTACTTCCTGCTTTTAGTTCTAGTCCACCTTGAAGTCTCATGAAAGTGTCCTGTAGCAGCTGCTGATTGCCATCCACCTTACGAGCTACCCTCAGCAACGCCGTCTGCAAGCCTTTTTTACCTTTAATACCCCGCGCAGATCGACGTCAACAGCTCACCCCTCCTCCTCCCTTTCACCAGCCTAGCGGACGGGAGCTATCAGCTTGTAAACTCGCTCGCTCGCTCACTCGGCCAAGCTCTCTCTCCATGTCCCAGCAACTTCCCTTGAGGCCCAAGACTACCACCATGCCCCGAGTCTCTGCTGCCCGCTACGGCAAGGACAATGTCCGCGTCTACAAGGTCCATCGCGACGCCGACACCGGTGTCCAGACCGTCACGGAGATGACCGTCTGTTGCCTCCTCGAGGGCGAAATTGAGACCTCTTACACGCAGGCCGACAACAGCGTCGTTGTCGCCACCGACTCCATCAAGAACACAATCTACATCAAGGCCAAGGAGCACCCAGTCACTCCACCCGAGCTCTACGGTTCCATCCTGGGCAGCCACTTCATTGAGAAGTACGGCCACATTCACGCCGCGAACATCAACATCATCACCCACCGCTGGAGCCGCATGGACATTGACGGCAAGCCCCACCCCCACAGCTTCATCAGGGACAGCGAGGAGAAGCGCAACGTCCAGGTTCGCGTGAGCCGTGCGGACGGCATCTCCATCGCCAGCTCCATCTCCGGCCTGACGGTCCTGAAGAGCACGGGCTCCGCCTTCCACGGCTTCGTGCGTGACGAGTACACCACCCTGCGCGAAACCTGGGATCGCATCCTGTCCACGGATGTGGACGCCACCTGGAACTGGAACACCTTCAAGAGCCTCAAGGACGTCGAGGCCGCCGTTCCCAAGTTCGACAAGGCGTGGCAGGACGCCCGCAACATCACCTTGAAGCACTTTGCCGAGGATGAGAGCGCCAGCGTGCAGGCCACCATGTACAAGATGTGCGAGAGCATCCTGGAGGCTGTGCCCGAGGTTGACAGCGTTGCCTACGAGCTCCCCAACAAGCACTACTTCGAGCTCGGTACGTCTCCCCAAAATTCCCGGATTTGTTTGTCCATAGCTAACATGTTGCCGCAGATCTGAGCTGGCACAAGGACCTGCAGAACACCGGCAAGGACGCCGAGGTATACGTGCCCCAGTCCGGGCCCAACGGCCTGATCAAGTGCGAAGTTTCGCGGTCATGAGCGTTATGGTACAGTAGATGGCGGTTATAGACGCGGCGTTTTGGGTTGGGCTCGACTTGCCTAGTGGGCGATGTCTTCTGGTGTTTTCTGTTGCAGGCTACATTGCTAGACAGCCATTCTAATGCATATTTGACCATATTTTTGTATCGAACAAGAGGCGCGCCTTGTGGTGCGAATCAGGCACATTGAATTCATTGACTGAATCGGTGGGATGAAGCGCGGTTTCCGACCGGCTTTGGTAAGATTGTATGTTTTGGCCTTGATATGATCTTGAAAGCTATTCCGGAATATGAAAACAAACCATTTCGTGTGGTTCTTTGCGAGTCTACTTCAATATTCATTTCTCTCACGCTTCATCACCCAGAATGGTACTCTATGATGAGTTCGCTAGCCGTTGCTGCTTTCCTACCACTTACCCATACAATCAAGTCTCTGGGTAACATTATAATGAGCGCAAAATGCAATTACATGACATGGGAAATAGTCGAGTATGGTGGCCATGCGAGTAAATTATCCAACTTATGCGGCACCACTCACTTGTGCGAATCCAGTAGCCCAGAAATAAAGAAAATAGTCCTTGGTGTGAAAGAACCAAAGAACATGCCATGTTTTGGTATTGGTCAGTTGCCCATGCTGCATAATTTACAAATAGTACAGTGTCCCACAGCGAGATATACGCCCGCCATAGAGTACAGAGTCTCAACCCCTTCTAGCGCCCTCTATAACCTATCCTGGTCCGCCTCCCTGATCTGCTGGACCGCCTTTTCCCAGCCCTCCTTGCCGACGACGGTGCCTCCGAACCGCAGGATGTTCTGCTTGTAGGGGTGCGCATCGCCCTCGAAAGCCTTTAGCCGAGCCAGTCGCTTGTCCCTGAGCCTGTTCTTGGGCAGCATGCCGCTCACGGCCTTGCGCAGCACCTCGGCACCGCCGTGCTTCTCCATAAGCGCGTCCATGGTGACGGCGCGCAGGCTACCGGGTCGGGTGTTGTGCCGATAGTACGTCTTCTGCCACTTCTTGCGGCCTGTCGTGTGCAGAGCCGCGCAGTTGGTCACGACGACATAGTCGCCGCAGTCGGTCGAGGGATCGAAGATGGGCTTGTGCTTGCCCATAAGGATGACGGCAATTCGTGATGCTAGGCGACCGAGCGACGGAGGCGTTACGCCAGGCTGAGTAGAGAGGGTAGGATGGAGTTCGGTGGCGGAGACTTGGTGCCATACTCGAGAGTAGGCGAGACGTGTCTGCGAAGCAGTTAGCATCGTGCAAAGACATTGGCGAAGCCATGATATTGGTCACGTACCAGTCCGACCGTTTGAGACATGTTGAAAGTCTTTGGAGAGGCGTGACCTCCTCAAACCTCAACGTCGGTTCGAATTGAGCACTTTGCAGCACCCACAGAGGTCGTCGCCGGTTGTCTTGCACTTTCAATTGATAGACAGACCTGACCGTTGCAATCGTAAAGTTTGAAGCATCGAAAAGGGCAAGGATGACTAAGCGGTAACGAGCCTGCATCACCTGACCTGGCGTGCGGAAGTCCGAGGTTCGGGCGACGATGGGCCACTGTAACTGTGCTGCAAGGTGCCCCACACTAACCCGGACGCACCCTTAGCTGCGAGGCCCGGCAGGGCGGCCTTGAACGCATGGGCGTTGGATTTCAAAGCAGCTTGATGCCATTTAAAATGGCGCCCCGAATCACAGGTCCACGCATCTTGGCTGCTTCATCTATCTGTGCGCTGGCAGGCTACTCGACGTATCTTTACAGACGACCGATCTGGGACTCCAAGGAAACGCCCCGGCAAGCAAGTCATTACTCAAGTCAGTAACTCTCACCACTACACCTTGCTGCACGTCATGTAGCGCTACGGGGGGCTGACTGAAGTACACGTTATAGACACCATGACTGTCAACCACACATTCCAGGTATGCCAAAGCAAACGTTTTCCCTCACTTCTTTACACATTTGCCTAACCTGCACTCATATGCATGGAATTATCACTCACAATCATGACATCTGACTTTATCACAGACACAATTCGCGGTCCCGCTGTCCTGCGATGGTTGCGTGAAAGATGTGTCACAATCACTTTATAAGCTCGGCAACATCTCCAAGGTGGAAGCAAACCTCAAGGACCAGCTAATATCAGTTGAAGGATCTGGTTCGTTAAATCAGCAAACGTGCACTTTGGCTTGGCTCATCCAAGGTTACTGACATAACCTGACTCAGCGGCACCATCTGCCATCGTCGAGGCCATTCAGGCGACAGGCAGAGATGCTATTCTACGTGGTTCTGGCGCATCAAATAGTACGTGGCCATGAGCTCTGCCCCGCAACTCTTCCGTGGTTGAATGAGTGGGTCAGCAAGAGAAGACCGACTAACGCCGATGCGCTTGTCTGTAGGTGCCGCTGTGAGCATATTGGAGACGTTTGAAGACCTGGTAGCCGAGGCTCAAGACGAAGACAAGGACCGCTCCGTCAGGGGATTGGCGAGGATGGTCCAGGTCAGCCCAGAGAGGACGCTTATAGATCTGACGATAAAGGGAGTTGCACCGGGTGCGTACCGGGCCACGATACGTGAGTACGGCGACCTGAAGCACGGAGCACGGTCGACTGGCCCCGTATGGGCCGGCGGAGAGAAGCAAACGAAGGGTTCGCTGGGCGTTGTTGAGGTGGGCGAGGATGGACGGGGCGCAGCCTTCATTGACCATCCCTTCCAGATCTGGGAAGTCATTGGCCATGCGATGGTTTTGACCAGGCAAGATGAGACGAACAAGGCGCTGGAGAACGACGACAACACGGTGGTTGGGGTCATCGCACGGAGCGCAGGAGTCTGGGACAACGATAAGACGGTCTGCTCGTGCACGGGCAAGACGTTGTGGGAGGAGCGCAAGGATGAGGTCAAGAAGGGGATGCTGTAAATGGTCTGGGGTTACTGCGCCGTTGGCGTACATGCATACATAGACAGCAGGAGTTGTGCCATAGCAAATGATAAGAATAGGCTACACTATGACTTTCACGAGCATGAGGTGCGTTGCGATTTTTTCTTGGTCGAAGCGTCAGCGGGCAAACGAAAGGGGGCTGATACGCCAGAGGCTGAGAACTGCAAAACTCGAATCCCCCTGCGCCAAACGACGGGCAGTTGCTGGATTGGGAGAGCCGAACGCAGCCTGAAAACAGCGTTCAGTTTCGTGAAACCGATTGCATGTCGGGAGGCGCCGCGGAATTTCATGTTCGGTCTCTGTTGTTGAAGGCGGGCGCTACCGGGAATACGTATGCCATTGTTCAAAGATTGCGTCTGATGTTGGTTGAGATGCGACATCGTGAGCTTCAAAGGGGAACGCCTCGCGCGAAAGCGCATTACAACACGCATAAAAAAATCGATAAAAATCAAGTAAAAGACGAATAAAAATGGGACACGGCAAAGAAATCTCTTCTTTGAAACCCCCATCTAGATCGTCTTCGGCACTTCAAACTCAGTACTGTCCTGCAAGGTTGTTGAAGCTACGGCACAAACAGATGGTTGACACCAGGGCGAACCAGTTGCAAGCGCTGGCAACTGTTGCATGTACGGACGATCTGCCATGGAAGCAGGGAAGGGGGGAAAAAGAAAAGAAAGGCCCTGCAAGCGTCGTGAAGTTGCCAAGCACCTCCTTGTCAACGATGCAATGGGCGAAATTCGCAGGTTGAGTGGACGTGACGCAGTGGTTCGGGCAGGCTACAGACCGGAAGGGTGGGCAAGCCGGTGGCAGGTTGTGGTAAGATGAGACGAAGTGAGACGCGGAAGGGGGGCTTGGTTGGGAGTGGCGGTTTGAAGTGGGCTTTGTGGTGGATGGGGAACACGATCGTGAAAATACACGATGGAGGGGTTTCGTGAAGGCAAGGAAAGGGAAAATCGCAGTTGCGTAAAGGATACGAACATGCGGGTCACGATGGAGGCAGGACGCTGGCCAGCCCTGAAGATGAAGTGCTTCGTGGCCGTGTCCACGATGCTATTCCCAGCGCACTGGGTCTTACAACACGACATGCCGGCCAGCACCAGTCGCGATGCCTGTAGCACGTCCACGTAGAGCCGGGCACCTTACTCAGCCAAGAAGCTCCTGATCCTTCCGCTCATCTTTCTACAGAGTAAGCCCCCGACACCGCGCGCCAGAGTCAGCAACGTCATGGAACGACCATCGAACGTTCGCGTGCCAGGGGCAGCCGCCAGAAGGAAGAGAGATCCACGGGCCAGGAATCGGCATCAGCGCCCGTCACTGAATCTGAATCTGGTAGATGAGGAGGAATTAAAATTCCCGATGCAGAGTTGCTGTAGGTACAGTACCGGTAGTACTGCCAGGGAAAAAGGAAAAAATGCCAGACATGCCCCGGCGTAGATCCCGCAATCCTCAAACGGGCCTGAGGGAGCGGGCGGGTTTCGCGCGCGGTGGGGCCCGGAGGGGGGCGTGTGCGGCAGAACACATGCCTCTCCTCCGCTACGTTGTGTAAGAGATTCCATTATCGCTGCGAGGAAGGATATGGTATGCCCCAAGAGAGCGGAATGATAGGCTTCAGCAACCCATCGCCGAAAGGCTGGTGCGAGCCGTCTGAGGTTGGTTAGGGATCGCGCGCGGGAAACAGGATCTTGCCTCCTGTTCCGTGTTTCCATGGGCACCTCTGAAATGTCGACACTCGTTGGGGATGGACGTGATTGGAAGCGCGATATGGGATGCGTTTACTCTGAGACGGGGCTAATGCCTTCGAGAAAGGCCACACTGGGCATGCCCAAGGTTAAAAAACCATTCAAAGATGGCGGAAAACATTAGACCAAACGGCCAGGCCCTCCCGGTTCGCACCTTAAACTGCTCAAGGGGGAGGAGGGGGGAAGAGCCCGGCGGCCAAGCGATGCAAGGTTCGGACTGGTGTTCACGGCTCTAGGTTGACTTTTTAGAAGTGCCGAGTCATGGCGTAAACAGTTTCCCTCCGTGCGCATCGTCTATCGAGGTCGTGGAATGGGTTGCATACTGGTCACAGGGGACCAGGTTGGCGCCAGCAAAGTGGTATAGCATTCAACTATTAGGTAAGGCATTCGATCGTAAAGCAACAAGGGCCGTTGCGCTTCGATACATTGCTTGAACAACGAGCATAAACTAGGTATCAAGGTGGGTTAGAATCTAGACTCAGATAATCATTCTTTAGCCAAAGATTATTCCTTAAAATACCGACGAAAGACGTTGGACGTCAAAGTCTTCGGCCAACTTGGATTTATTAGCATCTTAAATGAGCATCTTAAGTATGGCTGGCCGTTGAAGCACTTCATTAACTCATGGTCAGGAGGCATCTCCTGCAGCACTTGATGAGATGGTCTCCGGATCTCAAACGACCGGACCAGTGCCGCCGTCACCGCCGTCGCTTGCCTAGCTTCCACTTAGTTCCCGGGGCGGGGACCGCGCTGTGCTGGGCAGTCGGTGCGGTGTGACAGATGTCGCGATGCTGGCCTCTCAGAAGCTGCACCTCGCGTGGTCTGCATGCTGGAGGCGTGCGCAGCTTCGCCAAACCATGAAATGACATCGTCGTTTCCTCATCACGCAGGCCGAGAGAAGGCCAGGTAAGGTGGTTGAGCTCCCCGAGGCCCAGCAAACCAAAGGCACATGTTAAGCGCTGTGACCTTGGTGCACACCAAGATAACACATGGTCCTGCAGGTCCCGTCACTAATGTGCGTTGGTTGACGGTTGGGCGCTTAAAACCAAGCACCCTCTCAACGTCACCGTTGCAACCCCCCGACTTTTCTCGTCACGATGCCAACTCGCTGTGCCATACCGGGGGGGAAACGTGAAGGGAATACTCAGGGTTTGACAGCTAGCTCCCCCTGAAGGCTCAAGGCTCGCTCTCCCCCAAGTACGCGATCCTGGCAAGATGGCCAATGGCAGATACAAGATGCCGTCGAGATCTACTCAGATGCGGCGGGCGGCGAAGGGGGTGGTTGGTCGCGGAGACTGGGTGGGCGGGCTGCAACACTAGGTGATGCAGGAAGAGGGACAGGGACCCCCCCCTTCCCCCCGGCCCTAATGCACGTCGGGCTAGGGGCAGAAAGCCTCACCAGCTCAAGCACCCCCTGGGCCCGAGAGGCAAACTGCAGCTTTCTAGTTGGGAGAGTTACTGCTTTTGGGCAGGGCAGGGCACCCTCTCATCCCGCGACCCTTTTTTTTGCACGCTTTGCAAGTCGTGCATACGCGTAAGGCATGTGCACCCATGAAGAGTTAAGCAGAGAGAACGTTCGATGGACTGACGATGCAAGGTGCGGGTGGTGCGGGTGAACACATGGCAATGGTACGATTTTTCGTCCCGGGGCTTTGGAGTTCCTTGCAAACAGATCATCTTGGGAATCTAAACTTATCAATCTGTGCATATGGGGTAACAATGATTCACGATTGCGATCCAACAACATGTCATTTCTGCACTTTTCGCTTATTGACGCTTTCAGCCTTTTCAATCTCTCTTTTCTTCTGTATCGTCTCAAGCGAGACCAGGTAGGCAGGTAGTGAGGGAGGGACAGGTCCACGATCTAGTCTAACAGCAAGCAGCCGCCGCCGCAGACTTGCACGCACACAGACCGCCTCGGCAGTCAGTAGGCCCCCTCCTCTCTACCCTCCTCCCCACCACCACTGGCCGCCAGACAATGACCAGAAGACGAAGACTACGTTTAGATCCATCTGCCTTGTCTTGCCTTTTGCCTACCATGAGGCTTGGCGGCGGTAGGCTTGGGTAGACAGTTGGTACTTGCGCCTATCCTGTGCTGTCCTGGATCACAGACTCGGCTCTCTGACATTTGGAACGCACATACCACACCCCCTTTCTCCTCCTCGTCCACCCCCCCCCTCTCCCTTCCCTTCGTCTTCTCACACAGAGAACCACCCACATGGGTGCAGTAGCCAGAAACCAAACCCAAGTGTCCGTAACGTCAAGGAACTCCGTAAAACCCACCCTCTTGGTGAGGATCCCCTGCGCGGCCGACGCCCTGGTGGGAGGGAAAAGCGACCAGTGCTTCGTCTCTACTCCGTCAAAGGCGTTTGGGAAACGTTAGATGGGCGTGCGCAGCAAGGGAAGAGGCACACACTAGATTGAGGCCTGTGGCATGGGCATGGCATGAATATGGGCGTTCCATCTCGTTGCCCGTTGGTCACCGTTCCGTCAAAAACCAACTCTCCCCATCCGCAACCGCCTTGCCCTTTCCTTTTCCCCCCTCTTCTCTAGGCGCTGGCTTTCGTCCCTTTTCGTCCACTCGTTGTCCACTCATCGTGAAAGCTGCACGACGAACGATCTGATCACCTTTCACTCTTATTATTTTATTATTATTTTTATCTTCGGTCCCTGGAAGGGCTTCTTGGCTGTGATCACCTCTGCATCTCAATAGTCTAGTGGTTCCCTCCCAGTTCCTTGCTTGATGCTCGGAGCCATCCTGTCCTTTCCGACCCAATACCACAGCCCTTGTCTCGAACGGTGGCAGCGTCGCTTATCGAGGTATTTCATTTTCGGCCGGCCGGATTTGTCCTTGCGAGATCAAACTATTGGAAAGAGCTTGGGTATACAGAAAGAGGCGTGGTGACAGCATCACCCATAGCAGGGTATCACGAGGTAAAGATCCCTCCTCCCCAAAAGCAGCAAATTACCCTTGCGAGCCAAACCCCACCGAACAAGCATCTCGCATCGAACGGTTTGGAAGGATCTCATTTCCCGTCGTTCGATTGCCGAATTCCCTTGCGCTACGGTCTCACACAATTATGACATATTTGGGTCGGTCGCTTACACATGGTCGCCCCGTCGTCTTAGGCTTCATCCTAATAATAATTCATTCGAATCCACGGCCCGACACTTATATACTCATCTAATCCACCGCGCCGGAGCAAAGAGACCAAAAAGACACGACGTCTGCATCGAAAACTGGAGCAGCCTCCTCCTTTCGTCCCGGCTGCAATAAAAGCAATTCCACCGCTCCGCCGCCTATATCCTCCCAAGACTTTGCCAAGGCGCATAGTCTGCTGCAACTCGACCTGTTCTGTCCCTCGGCGAACCAATCGGCAGGCCCTACGCCCGAGGAGGGGGAACACCGTCGCCCAGAACCTGCCACCCGGTCACGGCTTACAGGGAGCTCACAGCACACCCACTGCGCTTTTACCGTTGCAGTAGCCACCCCCGGCCACCAGCACAACCTAGTCTACCTAATTATATTTAGTACCCTCATTCCCCCTAAGCGCCCAAGTCACCCGACCTCCCACCATTCAGCTTCGCCCGCCATTAAGGTACCTTGCTGCCGGGCTCTTTTCCTCTCCCAACGGCCCAGCTTCTCGCCGCCGTCCAACATTTTTCCCTCTCGTCGCTGGAAGACGTCTGCTTCGTTCTTGCAATCCACCATTGCGCCTGAAGCCATCATCAAGAGACTGCGGCAATCATGTCGCTCAAACAGGTGAGTACAGGAAAAAAAACCACTCTTGTCCCCGCATCACCCGAGCCCTTTCCATATCCGCTGCAAAGGAGGAATCGTTTCGCTGACCGTGGTACGCTCGTTAACAGGAAATCGAAACCTGGGTCGCAGCCCTAGGTCGATACGACAACAATGAATTCGAAGATGCGCTGGGCGAGTTCGACAAGATCTCCGATACGAGCAAAATCCTCTTCAACATGGGTGTCATCCATGCCACACTCGGGGAGCACGAGCAAGCTGCAAGTCCCCTCTCTTCGGTGCGGTGGCTTCTGCCGTGGCACGGTTACTAACATTCAATCTGCTTCTAGGTCGAGTGCTATCAGCGCGCGATCCGTCTAGACCAATACCTCGCCGTAGCGTACTTCCAACAAGGCGTTTCCAACTTCCTGCTCGGAGATTTCGAGGAGGCCCTAGCCAACTTCAACGATACTCTGCTGTACCTGCGAGGCAACACACAGATTGACTACGCTCAGCTCGGACTCCTGTTCAAGCTCTATTCTTGCGAGGTTCTCTTCAACCGTGGCCTGTGCTACATCTATCTGCAGCAGAAGGAGGCTGGTTTGCAGGACTTGGCGTACGCCGTTAAGGAAAAGGTCGTGGAGGACCACAACGTTATTGACGAGGCCATTCGGGAAGAAGCCGAGGTAGGTAACCTGCTCGCGCTGCACCCACTCTTTACTGACTGCCCAACAGGGCTACACCGTTTTCTCCATCCCGGTTGGTGTCGTATACAGGCCCAACGACGCCAAAGTCCGAAACTTGAAGACCAAGGACTACCTTGGTAAGGCCCGACTGGTGGCTGCTTCTGATCGTGCAAATGCATTCACGGGTTTTGCTGGCTCCGAGATCAAAAACGTATGTGACATCTCCCCTTTCGTTAGGTATAACTACTCACCATCAGGCAGGCTGCAAAGATCGAAGTCAAGGACGACCGCCCCGCCGCCGACATCTCCTTTGCCGCTACCAACCTTGTCAAACCCGGTATTCAGTCCAGGAGACAGCAATCCGAGCCTCCCAACAACCGAAACGTCTTCCCACCTACGCCCCCACCTGAGGCTGACCGCCCTACCCGCGGCCAATCCGTCCGCAATGGACAGAAGCCTCCTCTGGCTAAGCTGAACATCCAAACGCAAGAATCCAACCGAAAGTACGAGAAGACCATTTCACCACAAGAAGCTGCCCGCGCAAGGCCCGGTCGGTCCGCTTCTGCTATGCCAGCCCAGACCACAATGAGGGCTCCTTCGAGGCGGACGCCCAGGCCCATTGAGGAAGGCGAGGAAGCATACCCAGACGAGCTCTACGATATGTACCAGGGCGGTGGTGGTCCTCGTGGTTCGGGTGGCAGACGCTCGAGACAGCCTCGTTACGACGAGGAGGCCTCTGCATCTGATTACGGCTCTTTCGACGAGGACGAGTTTGAGATGGTGTCGTCTAACCGTCGTGGCACGGGCTCTTCGAGAGCCTCCTCTCGTCGTATCGAGGTTCGCAAGATTCGCATCAAGGCCCATGTCGCCGATGATGTTCGATACATCATTGTCGGCACTGCCATTGAGTTCCCCGACCTGGTCGACCGCATCCGCGACAAGTTCGCGCTGCGTCGCAAGTTCAAGGTTAAGATCAGGGACGAGGATGCCCCTGACGGTGACATGATCACCATGGGCGACCAGGACGACCTTGACATTGCCATCTCAACCTCGCGGAACCTGGCGAGGAAACAGAGGCAAGATACGGGCAAGATGGAGGTAAGCATTAATCAACAGACTCCCCAGTATTAAAAGTGCGGCGACTAACGGTTTGCAGATGTGGATTTTTGAGATTTAGACTTATACCCAAGACATGTGAAGGCGTCATGTTGAGCATACCTGATATCATCTTACGACTTTATGGACAAACATCTTCCCTTTGTTACACCCTACCGACCCATGTCTACAGCCGGGTCATATTGTTTTACCCCATTGTTCACAAGCCATCAGCATCATTAATCACGAGTTGGATGAAAGGAAGATAAGCGAGTGCAGAGACGTCCAGTCGGGCTCTGGACCCTGTGTCTATTGTGTTGTCTTTTACTTAATTGTTTTTCTCATTGTATTTCCAGCGGAGTTTTTCGGGGTAGCCATAAGCGATCGGAGGAAAGACGAGGGATTTCGACTGCTAGATATAAAAAGGTTCATGCCTTGGCCAGTGGCGAGCGATGAGGACTTGAATATAGCATCATACTGGCGATTTGAGCGGCTTTCTCATTATGATATTCTTGTGATTACTTCGAAAACTTGCCTAGCATGTGCAATAAGCCAATGTGCTCTCAAGATCATGGTCAGTGTTTAGTACTTGTAGTCGATTTGAGACAAAAGAACATCTATTGAACACTCTAAATTTTATGGTAGTACATGGTTGTAATGTTACAATCTCCTCCAATAAATCTTACATTTTATCCAAACAAATTCATTCACGACTGGGCTGCAGCCGCCGCCTTCTTGGCTTCGTTCTTTTTATTCTTCTTCTCCGAGTCGCGCAGCTTGAACAGGGGCGGGCGCGCGCCGGCGGCTTCCTGCTCCTGGATGATGCTGCGGACGATGCCCAGGCGCAGGGCCAGCTCGTCCCTGCCGAGGACGGCGAGCATACGGGCGCTGTTTTGCGAGTGGTGCGTGAAGCTGCCCGTGATCACGAGGCGCACCGAGGCGTGGTACACGGAGGCCTTGATGAAGGCGGGCCGGACGGCGTCGCCGAGGGCGGCGGCGAGCTGGTCGGTGATGGTGGCCTCTTGGGGCGGCGGGAAGTTGGCCCAGTCCTTGATGTGCGTTGGGCCGTCCTTCTTCTGGGCCCACTTGACGCGTTCCGCGATGACGGTGCTCTCGTCCCAGGGGGCTGGGTCGTTGGCAATGATCTCGAGCGCGGCGAGCACGCGGTCGTCGGGGGTCTGCTCGGCGAGGGAGCTGCGGTAGAGCGCGAGGGGCGGGCGCCAGAAGTAGTAGGGGTTGCTGTTGATGAGGTTGCCGGCGACCTCGTAGCCGCGTTTGGCGCCGCCGTTGAGGATGCCGCGGAGGTACTTGGAGCGGGCGGCGTCGTCGCTGCCGGCGGCCAGCGCGGGCACGAGCTCCAGCGGGCGAGGGGCGTACTCGGGGATGAGGAGGGGAGAGTCGGGGTGGATCGTGGGGTCGTGGTTGTGCGTGAGGCGGAGGATCTGCTGCAGCATGGGCTGGACGAGGTGGCTCTCGATGAGCGGCTCTTCCTGCTCGGCGTACTGCGGCTTGGGATGGAGTATCAGAGCGGCTGCGTATCGCTGTTGTATAGTATCCCGCTTCTCCACGTTGAGCTGGATGCCGCCTTTGGTGAACCTGAAGGTGAACTGTTACACGGCGTCAGTAGGGCTCAGGAATGACATGTACCGGGGGGAAAGAAGCGTACATCCTGAGTCAGTTCGTCAAAAGTACGAGGGACGATCCGCTCATGAAATGATCCGCCCAGGTTTCCGAGCCAGCGAAGGAACGCTAGGGGAAGCGTGTGGTCCTCCTTGTATTTTTGGAGATTGACGTTGTTGTCTCGCTTACTGAGTTTGCTTCCATCGGGATTCACGAGGAGGCCGATATGGGCAAACGTGGGCGGCTCCCAGCCAAACGCGCGGTAAAGCGCAATGTGCTTGGGAGTAGAGATGAGCCATTCCTATAAAATGCAGGACGATTAGTTGGAAGATGCCAGAAAGAGAGCTGAAATACGCACCTCACCACGAATGACATGGGTAATCTTCATCAAGTGGTCATCGACGACATTGGCAAAGTGGTACGTCGGATATCCATCCGACTTCATGAGCACGAAATCCTCGTCACGGTCACGCTTCTTGAACAGCCCGTACACGGCATCTCGGAACGAGGGCGGTTCCTTGCCATCACCCTTGAAGCGCACCGAGTGGCGCTCGCCGGCTTCTGCGCGAGCCTCGGACTCTTCGGCAGAAACGTGGCGGCACGTCTGAGGGTAAACCGTCGGCTGTCCCTCGGCAGCTAATTGTTCCTTCTGGGCTTGCAGGAGCTCAGGGGAGCAGAAACACCGGTAAGCATGGCCGGAATCGATGAGTTTCTTGATATGTTCTTTGTAGATTCCTAGGCGCTCGGACTGGCAAATATGAGCAGACCGTATGCGAAATGGAATTCGAGCTCTCTTACCTGTCTGTAAGGACCATATGGCCCTCCGTGCTTGGGGCCTTCATCCCAAGAGAGACCGGCCCACTCGAGATCCTCCATCAAACGGTCCTCCGCACCTGGAACCAAGCGATTCTGTTTCCCGATCAGCATGTTA
This sequence comes from Paramyrothecium roridum, assembly GCA_003012165.1. Classification (NCBI taxonomy): domain Eukaryota; kingdom Fungi; phylum Ascomycota; class Sordariomycetes; order Hypocreales; family Stachybotryaceae; genus Paramyrothecium; species Paramyrothecium roridum. The sequence continues at coordinate 37,578 of PXOD01000776.1, forward strand.
CGAGGGACAAGATTAGGTTTAGGAGATTGCTGACCTGGTCGGTATCCTCGATGCGAAGGATGAATTTACCCCCATCGGTGCCGTTGGCGGCCAGCTTGTTGAAGAGCGCGGTCCTAAGGGAGCCCAGGTGGAGGTCACCTGTTGGCGACGGGGCAAACCGTGCCCTGATCGGCTTATCTCGAGAGTATCCCAACACGTTGCCGATTGCCTTGTGGCCCAGCAGCTTCATGAAGTTGGGGGTAGGTTTTGGCTCCTCGATTGGCGATGTTGCGGGCAACTCGATCTCTTCATCTTCAGAGATAGGCTTCGACTCACGCTTCGACCCTAACGACGAAGTACCGGACGCTTCTTGCAGACTAGGTCCGTCGGCAGAGTTGTGCGCACACCTTCTTTGGTTCAACTCATGTATCCTCAGGCGCGTATCATGAGATTTGGACATGACCGAAGACCTTGGAAGCGCACCGGTGGAGCATTGTCGGGATTGGAGCCATGGTTGGCTACTGCGGGATAGCTTGAAGCTCTTGAGGCTCTTCGCAAGCCTCGAGTGACGCGTAGAAATGGACATTGCTCATGTGCAGGGCCTCGAGGCCTCTTACAGCTTGATGAGCCAGGAACTTATTGAAGCCACTAGAGGAAACTTTTGGAGCAAGGAGTAGGGGTATCTTGCCTGCGCCACATGTGGCGTCAGCAGCATGGGAAATCTTATCGATAAGGAATTGACGATGTTGGTTGCACAAGGATAGCGATTGCTTCACAGGGTTCCTGTGGATAGTGGCCGAGCAGGACAGTGGTCTGGAAAATAAGTGCCTCGCCTTGACTTGGGCCTGGGTTAACCGGATATATCCAAAGCAGTCTCAAAACTCAGATGTTCAGGTCATTGCTATGTTATTCCAACATCCAACGTCGCGATCTGCAGCACAGAAACTTTCAAGACCAAGTGGAGTGCGCTAAAAGGGCCTTATAACGTGCCTGGGCAAACAGCCAAACCAGAGGCGGCAGTTGGTTTGACGCATCTTGCTCGTTGCCAGCAGAGACCAAACCAATCATCTGAGTGACAAAGTGGCTTATTATTGGCATTACTCGCCTCGTAAAATTTCCCGTCCGCGATCTCCCTTGTAGTGAGGTACTTGGCATTCCCTGCCAGCATAGAAATCTCGCTAGTCCTTCTTTTCCGCCGTCCATCGTTTTGTCCCTTGACCGCTGCAATTGCCTGGACCCTGGGAAGTTCCTCTGGCTCTGTAACCCCGCGCTGCTACTTCCACTCCCACTGCTAGAGATTTTCAAACTCCGCAGCACAAACGACTTTTTTTTTTCTTTCTCTCTTCCCTTTCTTATACCTTCATTGGCTGTTCTTTAAAAGTCCCGTCGCTCATATGGATGACTCTATGCCTGGCTCCGGGGTGGAGGACCTCGACCTCTATGGTATGTTTCATGCACATTTTGCTGTGGCTGCCGGCAAACACAATTTCCACGATGCTAACACGACCCAGCATTGCTATCGATAGATAAAGATGCTTCGCAAGACCAAATCAAGAAAGCCTACCGCAAGGCATGTTTACCCACTGCTCGAACCTACCGTGTACAGAAATACTAACCTTAAAGACAGGCGGCTTTGAAGTACCACCCCGACAAGGTCCCCGAGGAGCAGCGTGCCGAATCCGAGATCAAGTTCAAAGAGATCACCCAGGCCTACGAGATCCTCAGCGATGAGGACAAGCGCCACCTCTATGATACCCACGGCATGGCAGCTTTCGACAAGTCGCGCGGCGGCCCCGGCGGTCCCGAAGTCGACCTCAACGACATTCTCTCCCAGATGTTCGGTTTCAACATGGGTCCTGGCGGACCTGGCGGACCTGGCGGACCCGGCGGAGCCAAGCGAGCGAGACGAGGCCCCGACGAAGAGCAGGAATACAAGGTGACCCTCGAGGAGCTTTACAAGGGTAAGACTGTTAAGTTTGCCGCCAACAAGCAGGTTCTCTGCGGTCAGTGCAAGGGATCCGGTGGCAAGGAAAAGGCCAAGTCGACAACTTGCGAGCGCTGCAAGGGCAATGGCATTGTCGATGCGATCCGTCAGATTGGCCCCGGCATGATGAGGAGGGAAACTGTTCTGTGCGACCACTGCCAGGGCGCAGGCAACGTCTTCAAGGAGAAGGACCGCTGCAAGAAGTGCAAGGGCAAGCGAACGACGCAGGAGAAGAAGGTTCTGGAGATCTACATTCCCCGTGGTTCCATGCAGGGCGAGAGGATCGTCCTCGAGGGCGAGGCCGACCAGTTTCCGGATCAGATTCCTGGTGACATCGTGTTCACGCTTGTGGAGGAGCCGCACGACGATTTTACGCGACTTGGATACGACTTGTCCGCGGAACTCAAGGTCTCGCTGAGCGAGGCCCTGACTGGCTTCAACCGGGTAGTCTTGAAGCACCTCGATGGACGGGGTATCTTGATAGACCGACCTCGCGGCAAGATCCTGCGACCAGGCGACTGCCTCAAGATCCCTCAGGAGGGTATGCCGATGAAGCGGGGTGAGACCAAGGGTGACCTGTACCTTTTGGTCACTGTTGAATTCCCCGAGGACGGATGGCTCAAGGACGATGCGGCCTACGAGTCTCTGAAGAAGATGTTGCCACCGCCACCTGCCTCGCTCCAAGCCGATGAGGTGGACGAGGTTGACTATGAAGATGACGCTGATATTGAAAAGGTGAGACTTGAGAACCCCGTTTTGGGCCCTTGAGCACGCGAGCTAACATGCAAGTAGATGGGCGAGAACTCGGGTGACCCTCGGTTCGCCAACGAATGGGAGGATGACGACGACATGGACGAGGGACAGGCGCAGTGCCAAACACAGTAAAGCTTTTGCAAACGAGCTATCATCTTGTGTATAGAATCCTAGAGAAGCGATTGTGCTGAAATGATGTAACGAAGACTGGGCAGGATAGAAAGTGCCAGCAGTCGCGGCGTCTGTTGGTGTTTAATACTGAGGTTTACTCTCCGTCGTCGCTCCTCTCATTGCCTCTTGATGCGATCGTCCCCACCCACCAGATTAACAGGATTTTCTCAGCTTACTTCCTCTACATCGAGCCGACTGGAATGAAAGATGATATTAGTGCCCTCGTGTTCCTGGAATAGACAGAGACGAAACAAATACCAGGCGTTGGGTTTGCCTTGTGTCTCGTGAGGACCCAAGACATACCCCGGTCTCACAAGCTGTGCCCCACTTGCGTCTACTTCACCTTGCCAAGCCTACGTAATAGCTGGATAGCGTCCCAAGACTCCGATCATCCTCCGTAACCCGACCAATATCGAACACATATTGCTTAACTCCCCGAATCGAAACCTGTAGCAGCTTCTCTTTCCACAAACACCGGACTGCCCATCATGTCCCGCAAAGGCGTCGGCATCGGCGCCTTTGACCGGTCGCGCATCACCTCCGCCCAGTTCGCTTCCCACGGATCGACCCTCCGCGCCAGCAACGCCCAGGCCCTCGAGACGCAGCTCTCGGTCTTCCGGTCGCTGCTGCAGCAGTTCGCGCAGACGCACGCCAAGGACATCCGCTCCGACCCGGCCTTCCGGGCGCAGTTCGCGCGCATGTGCACGGCCATCGGCGTCGACCCCCTCGCGGGCAGCAATACGGGAGGCGGTGGGGGTGGCAGCGGCGGCGGATCCGTGTGGGCGCAGCTGCTGGGCAAGACGGTCAACGACTTCTACTTCGAGCTGGCCGTGCGGGTGGTGGAGGTGTGCGGCGCGACGCGCGGCGAGAACGGCGGGCTCATCGGCTTGCGCGAGGTGCGCGACCGGGTGGCGGCGATGCGCGCCGAGGCGACGGGCGTGGGCGCGGGCGACGTGTCCGAAGACGACGTGCGGCGGGCGGTGGAGACGCTGCGCCCGCTGGGCGGCAGCTACGGCATCGTGACGGTCGGGCGCAAGGAGTACGTGCGCAGCGTGCCGCGCGAGCTGAGCAACGACCAGGCGGCCGTCGTGGAGGCGGTGCAGGTGCTGGGCTTCGTGAGCGTGGGCATGCTGCGCGACAACCTGGGCTGGGAGGCGGCGCGGTGCCGGACCGTCATCGACGACCTGGTTGCGGGGGGGATGCTGTGGGTGGACAAGCAGACGAGGGGCGAGTGGGAGTACTGGAGCCCCGGGTTCATGGTGGACACGGACGGCAGCGCGGTGGGTGGTTGATGGGTAAATGCGAGGCGTCAAGCTTAGCTATAAGGATTCAAGAGCGGTCAAGAAGAGTGGCACGAAGGGTCCCAGGAAGCGGACAGTTTCCTGCTACAAAAGCCTGCCGGCTGTAGAAATGGCTCCAAATCACAAGCCAGCTACCTGAAATTTTCAAGGAGAGAGCTCTCAGTAGCCCTGAGATGCCACCGGCATATTAGGCCACATCACAAGGTCAGGAGCGAATCCAGGAGCACGTAAACTTCATACGTGTGCAAAGAGCTCCGTGTCCTTGCACCAGAAGAGCGTGCTCTGTGAAATGGACTTATCGAAGTACAATCAAAGAGGTCAAAGAGATAGTCACTTCAAGCAACATTCAGCAGAGAGTCATGAACAACAGTGTAATAGATACAACTATCTACCTCGACACCAAACAGTGCAAATTCCACAAGCGCAAAGAAACACATCAAGCCTGATTTATACAAGGAGCATCTGACAGTCATTAGCACCGCCTCGTCCTCCGCGGCCAAGATCGCGGCCCGTACTTTGCACGCTTGTAAATGTACGGCCCGCTTCGTAGATACGGCGTCGCCTCCCACCTCCACTTTCGTTTTCAGGGAAACCCACTCGAGGCTGTTGAGCAATCCCTCGGCTGGCTTCATCACAAATCGTAGCTTACCAATAGTTGCAAGAGCCAGCCGTTCCTCAGTCCCTTTTGGATCTGCAAATACGGTCGATCCTATGTCGTCCGTGGGCTTCCTCAAGCCCTCCCGGCAACGTCCTCTAGTAAGGCGGGTTGGGTCCAAGGGGGCCGGGTCCACCCATAGGGCCAGGACCTCCCATGGGGGTGTAGTCCTCAGGGCGGCCCATGGGGGGGAGGGCCACCGGTGCGGCCGTCGCGGCCGTCGCCGAAGTGCTTCTTGCGGAGGGCAGCGAGGCGCTTCTTCTTGGTGACGGTGTTGATGTAGGTGCCAATGACGAAGCCCACGACGTTGAAGAAGGGCACCCAGAGCTGGTCAGGGAGGAACTGCTGGGCAAAGGCCAAGCAGATGGGGGAGGTGATCCACGAAACACGCATCACCTTCCAGAAGCCGACCTTGACGGTGGCGCGGACTTGGTGGTAGGTGCGAGCGCCGGCAATCAGGGCCATAGCGACAAGGTAGACGCTATTTTGAATGGGTGCAATCTGCGGCATGTCAGACATGTGAAGGACAGTTTTTCTTGAGGAATTCACTTACGACCAAGTTGCTGACGATGATCTGGAAGATCTTGGCTCGCAGGCTGGTGCGGCCCTTAAAGAAGAGCTGCAGCAGCCAGATGAGGAAGTGGCCTAGAGGGGCACTGATGAGGGCGCCATAGGCGGCCATCTTGGGCACACGGGAGGTGAAGTAGTTGCCATGCTTGTTGCGGTCCTTGGCCATCCACGAAGCCATCAGCTCCTGCAGACCGGCGAGGGAACCAGCTGTGAGCATCTTTGTCCTCAAGGGGTGCTTCTCAAGCTGGTTGATGTAGGCCTATCACAAATCACAGTGGTCAGTGGGCGAACATCGCTCATGTTGCCAATTCAACTTACAGCGAGGTATCCCTTGGTTCCGGCCATGGAAGCGCCGCCGGTCAGGGCGGTGCCGACGGCGGCAGCGATGGGGTGCTTGCCGCTGGTGCCAGGCAGGACACCGCCCTCGGCGCCGGAGAGGACCTTTTGCGCCTTCTCGACGGTCTCGCGCTCGAATTTGACCGACATTGTGGGCTGTGGGTAACGGGGTCGTCGCGCAAAAGTCTTTTTAGGGTGAAGGCGACTGGAGCCTTCGTCGGTAGTCTCAAGGCGTCGTCATCCAAAACGCGGGAAAGGAGGTTCTGTCTAGCCGTATCACAAGCGATGATGTTAGCGGATTTTCTTGGTTTGAGCGATGATTTCGCCTTGAATCAAGCGCAGCAGCGATTCGAAATCGGGAGCGGATTGAGTGGGCGCATTCGAGGGTTGCCGGGCATTGAGGTGGATGACCAATGGTTTTGTTTACCCGAGCTTAACAGCCGAGTCACGGTAGAGACGGCGTCTACGGGATGACTGCTGGGCGCCTCGGAAACTCAGGTGATCGAGTGTCTTGAAGCAATTGAAAAAGTCGAAGTATCGCGGCGTGGTGTACGAATCGGGCTATGGGCTTGGGGAGGGGTTGACTTACGCGCGAGAGAGCAGCAGGATTGATGGGGTTGACGATGATGGTGTCGCGGGTTGGTCGTGTCGTAGCGATTTTGGGGGTAGGGGAGAAGTGGGAGGGTCTAGTGCTTTGGCCTTAGCGTTGTTGGGCTGGGCAAAGCAACGCAACGCAACGCAAGCCAAAGCAAAGCAAAGCAAAGCGAAGCACTCTCGGTCAATCAGCTTTCAGAGCTGCGACATGGGGGGGTGGGCCAGAGGCGAGAGGGTCGTTGCGGAGAGATGTGTGTGACAGTGTAACAGGTGGCTGGAGTGAGGCTGAAGGCGGCGGAAGAGGGGGCTGGGACAACCGAGGCGTCGTCTGATTGGCCAGGTGCGCCAGGTAATGCCGAGGTCGTTTTCCCTAGCAACCGCTTACACTTGACGACAACACCGTGGAGAGTTCTGCCGGCGTCTGATTTTGTTTGACGGCTCTGATGCTCGTGGCGCAACAATTGCGTCGGCTGTGAATAGAAAGATGAACAGCTACCCCAAAGATTCTGACTGAAACTGATTGTCTCACTGGTCTCTTTTTTTTTTTTTTGTAACGACACAGCTTCGTGAACGACCTGTGTCGAGGTCAATGTTGTTGTTGACAGTCCAAACTAGGCGACGCTTACATGCATATCGACATGTTAATCTTTTCGGACCTTTCAAAGGGACAGGAAGGAGGCCAAGTGGCCATCAGCTGCGAGGAAATTTTACAGTGAGCTTCTAACGAGCAGACATCTCTCATAATCCTTTTGAAAAGGGGTGAATAGGCTTTTAAAAAGCTTTTAAAACAATTATAGAATTCGTCACATACTGTATATCAAGCTTGAGGTGGGTGCTGTAAGCCATGTGCTGCTTGTCTGACCAAATTGGCTCACCTCCATCATCAGTTGCGTCAAATCGCCAGCCAGCTAGCTCTGAGCCATTGACTGTATGCTAACTCTCTTGTTACCTGAAGTTTTTGATTTGTTTGGTGGTCAGATGACCAGGTCCGTTTCCTACATAATGACATATTCGTGCCCTACAAGGACTCTGGGAATTCTGCTATGCTCCGTGCGTCTCCCCAGACGCAAGAGCCATGAAGCTTGATAACGAAAAGCTGAGCAAGCCAGTAGGGCGATGCGTGGCATCCCCCGAGGGCGGGAGGTTTATGTTCACTCATGTCCGATCAAGCCATGGTCAGGTCTATCAAGCCTGGTTATGCCGCTGCTCAATTGTCCTATCGCTTCCTCGAATCGTGCTATATTGAGATGACTCCGGCTCGTTTGTTGTACTTTGTAAGAACAGAAGTGGCAGGCAGCTGGCAGCATGTTGAGATACGGTTGAAGTAGCCTCCCGAATGAAAGTAAAATATGCAGTATTTAAACCTTCGACGTGGCAAACACTTTCCACCATTGTGAGCTACATCCTGCTCTAGGGAATCTTTGCACCGCTCATCCCTAGACTACCATAGATCTCCACGATCATTTCTCCATCGTCATGGCTGAAAAGGCATATTCGATCGGCGATTATCTGAGAGAACTCCACCGGAGAACTCCTCTCCCCCGACACGAGATTCTGCAAGTGCTACGGTGGCATCTGGAGATTGCACATAGTGAGCAGCTCGGTAAACAGACTTTTGGCATCATGCGGCAGTATGAGCCTCAACTTGATCATTGCAAGAAGATCTTTACCGCCCCAGACATGACCATTAGCCAAGCCGACGATTTCTGCAACAAGGATGTGCCTGTCTACGTGTGCATGCCTCCGGCTCAGATTGAGGAACGACCTGTGCCTTTTGAGCTTTGTCTACACGCCTTGCACAACTGGCTCTACAAGAAGTGGTTTAGGCCTTACCGCAGCGACATCGAATGGGGTCAGTTCGTTGCCAAGATGATACCTCTTAGAGGCACCGATAATTCTGGTAAATGGCTTGGATTCGGCAAATCCCCATCACAGCTTATCAGCACTGCTATCACACTCCATGCCGAGATATGCAGCAAAGTCCTTGCGACATGTCAATCGACTCTTGAAAAGGAAGCAGACCCCGAAGACGATCATCAAAGCGATGGGATCGTCTCTACGCAGCCCCTGTCCGACCTGAAGCGCGATCAAAAGATGTTTATACTTCAAAACATCTTCAAAGCAGTTATCATTCTCATCGACAGCAACGACTACACCTTGGCCACAAGTGATGTCGGCCTGATGCCAGTCTACATTGTCCGTACGGGAGTGGAGAGTGGTCTGAGTGCACCGGTAACTTTTGGCTCTGTGGAGGAGAACTCCACAGATGTTATTAATGATGCGTGTGGAGAAGTCGGTGCCGTTCGCACAACATTGGCGGAAGCTTTCGCCATTATTCAGGTAGTGGTACAGCAGGAAGTATCTGCTGTCGGCCCGTGCCCGAATCCTTTCGAAACTGCTGGAGAGTTAAGAGCCGCTTACCTAACGAATGAGGAGAGTCTTCGACACGAAGCTGAGCGGTATGGATGGAAACAGGAATGGGCTCCCTGGAGTATCCAAGTTCTCAGTGGGTCAACATCAACAACCTCTCCGAGTGGGTGACTCGTGTTGGGCCACCGAATTATAATATTCTCAGGAGAGAAGCGCACCTCAGGATGACGGCCCAAGAGAGAGAGGCCATATGGCTTGCGGACAAGAAAGCTCGGTAAGCTGAGCTGTCCAGCCAGGTTCAAGGACATCAACGCAAGAAAGCGTAGGGGAAGTTGCAGCTTTGACGCTAGTGATGTGATGATGGGAAGATATATTTGTGTCCCGACACTGCTTAGGGCTTGCGTAGTTCCTACATTGCTGCTTTGATACCTAGGTAGATCGGATCATATGAAATCGGCCACAAGACTGTTTGCCATTCCATGCTTGTGTGGCTCATTCTTTTCTTCCCATAGCTAGCCACCTCCAGAAAATCCAAGATTGTCTTAATGTCCCGTGTGATGAATGACGGTTTGATGGTGCATTTCACAGTTGCTCAAATGGTCCACGTGAAGCGCGAGAATTCGCTTTCGTAGTGCAGGCTTCAAAAGCGCCTCTTGTTCCATGGCACGAGCTATTATCTACTGGAGCGAGCCATGAGAGAAATGACGTTGTCACTTTGGTTTTGTTGAGATCATCGCTTCGTGCTCCAAAGTGCAAGACGATCGCAGAATAACAGTTTACGAAGGGGAGGCAAATGCCGCTGGGCTGATGAAACGCACCAGGTGCGGTGTGCATTGAGACATACCCCGGGGAGGGGTCAGGAGACACGCCATCTCCCCTCACCGCAGGATTAAAGACCAAGTCATGATAGACGCAGAGTCATGCGTTGGTGAAGAATAAATCAGGCGAATCGGCAGATTTTCCAGGCAGTGCATCCAATCACTTAAGTGACGGGTTGTTTGCCAAGGAGCAGATCAAGCCACCAAGAGATATTTACCACACATGGCGAGATGGTGCCTGGCGATCGTGACGCCTACCCGGCCAGTGAGCAATTCTCGGGTAACCTGAATGTTCGCCATGATCTACCTGAACCAGGACTCGACATTTTCAACAAAACACGCATGTTTGGGTACGATTTTACTAGAACACAAATCGTCCTCAGGTAGGCCACGGAGCTCGGGAGGTTGGGCTCGAAGACCCTTTCGGAGACAGTCCCTCCCTGCATCTGCCGATGCGACTGGGGCCATGCAAGCACAAGCACAAGCACAGCGCCACCAAAAAGAAATGGGTGGTGGCGGAGCTCACGCGTCTTTCTGAGCGCAAACACCAGAGCACGGTGGTCCGGCACCATCGTCATGTCTCCAGTCCAGACCATCCTTGCCAAGTCAAGCCTGAAGGGTGCGAGATGCACAAACAAGCTAAAGTTAGGATTGCTCCGCAATACCCAGTTCTTCGGGAGGCAATTCCGTCACTCTCTGGGATATAGTCGTCAGCTAAGCTTTCGGGCTTGGGAGCTTGGAAGGGGGACCAGTGATAAGGTTAAAATGGGGTGGAGCGCTATCTGCACGACAACGAGCTGAGTGTGGCTGCTCGAACGATGCCCATTGGCGAGGGACAGTGGCTGGGTGTGCCAAATGGTGGCATGGTACCCCACCCTTCGGGTCCTTGCCTACTGCGCCACCATTTTACGTCACTGAAAACACGCCCTAGCTCTCGTATGTTCCAAGGCAGATCGGCAGGGAGTGTGCACGACCTGCAAGTGCATAACGTCGTCAATAAAGGTAACGCATCACCTCAACCTTTTCGCTCCTACGCTCCAGTTCTCTACCATCTTTCCATCCTACATCTTCAAGGCCAAGGCCAAGACTCCTACCAAGAACACTAGGTAAGCACCTTATTCTTGCAACGCTCCTCGGCGCACCACTAACACTGCTCCTTCCAGCACTACTCTCAGCTCCAAACCCCCCACAACACCTCATTCAAAATGGGTCTTTTCTACAACAAGAACTTCGGCGGCCGTCGCTTCGGCACCAGCGTCAACGTCAGCCGTCATGGAGTGCGTCGCGGACCTTGGCGCTTCTCCCTGGGCGGCTTCAGCTGCTTCAAGCATTGATCGATGACTTTCCAAACCTCAGTATGAATGGCGCGGGGAAACGGGTGTTTTGTCACGACATCCCCATGACGAAGACTGCCGAGAGCGGACATGACAGGCATGACAGGCAACGCGGGGCGTACGGAAAGGGCGAATTGTTTTTTTGCTAGATGAATGCTATCAAGCACTATATATCCTAATGAAACGACGATTATATTACGAAACTGAGAAAACTCCCATTTTTCGTGTGCGCTGGCCTCGATGCATTTGGTCTAGGTTAGGCTGCGCATCCAAACACCTGATGAAGTCACTGCCTTGTCGCGCTTGTTAGCGGCCGTAGAGCTTGCCGGCTAGTGGCCTACTTCTTGCACCAACACACCGTGAATGCATACTTTCACCACTCGCATCGTCACGAATACACGCCAGCCACTGACTACTTTACAGTAAGGCAGGATGAGTATGAATCTCGCTTGCGTCTGAATTGAGCCCCGCCGATCAAGTTCCTGCCTGATTGGCCTTGAACAAGCACTGTGCACGCCCTCATGGCGGTCCTCAATTTCACTCTCAGCGAGGATAGTGTTACCATCCTCCGAGATGCTTTGATCTGTTTAAACAAATTCAGTGATGATGTGTCACTGGAAGCAAGAAAAGACTCGGTGAGGTGAACCACTAGATTTGCAGAACCCGGACCCTAACCGGCGACTAGTTTATTCTCACGACACTGAACAATTCAAAGTCCGCCTACGCGTGCTTCAAGTTTGCCACAAACAAGTTCTTCTCGCGCTATCATTACCAAGGCACCGGCGAGAATCGAGAACGCTTCTATTGCACTCTGTACATTAGGGTAAGTCCAGCGTCATTCTAGAATCCACTCTACTAACCATCAACGAGGCCCTCATTTCACTCTTCCGTAGTCGGTCCGTGGTGGATGGTCAACGAGACCCAGACAGGCAGACTCTCATCGAGAAGTGTGACGTAGCCATAGAAGACGGCGAGGGCATCAAGAGCAGATTCATCACTCGCCTCATCTTTCGAAATGGCTTGACTTCGACCCACCGTCTTCCGTTCGAAGTCACCGTTCCAGTGCACGCGAAGTTCAATAAGAATGAAGCCCCGCACCACTGGACCATATCGTCAAGGACACTTCGGCAGCTAATGGACCATTTCGGTCCCGGAGTCGAATTCCTCGATATCAATACCAACAGAGATCATGTCAACTTTACTTGCTTCAGCGAAAAGACCGTCAGTGGAGATGGTATGATCCACATTTTCTCGAAATGATCAAAAGACTGACCACTAGCTACAGCTGTACTAAAAAA
>PXOD01000777.1:0-16689 GCA_003012165.1 Paramyrothecium roridum
GGGGGGGGGGGGGGGTTCTGAAGAGCAGAGCCCATTCTTCAGATACTAGGCCTGTCAAACTTTGCGCATTGGCATCTTGTCGTTTAACAGACATCGTGGTAAGTATATGCTGTGGGTTTCCCATGACATTGACCCACCAACCGTAATGCTTCTTCGGTGCACACAGACGACCCGTTCATACCACAAGGTCAATATTGATGACACCAATATCCCTACTGCCACGGAGTCAACTCAAGATAACAACACTATGTGCTGGCACAGCATAAAGGCACACCTAAAGTTGCTTCACATTAGCAATTAAAGCTGACTAGCAGCTGATGCTCAAATAAAGCAAGTTGGGGCTTGTGTTCGAACGGGCAACAGGAAACCGTCTAGGGTAGGACAGGCGCATCTCAATCCATGGACACAAAGGAAGGAATGTGATTGGCCAAAGCCTACAGCTCGGACAACGGGTACATCTGCACGGGTGCCGTGCTTTAGTAATGTCGCCACCTGCCATCCCTTGTCTTGTTCCGACCGTTGGTCCTGCAGCAGCATGCAATTGATGATGTGATGCAACGCCCAAATACTGTAGAATTATCGAGTTGTTAAGCAGTTTCCCTCAACTTCTAGCCACGTCCACTAGCGTCAATCAGCCCACTGCATCGAGTACCCAAGTACAGAGTGACATGCACCTACCTTATTTGACGCACCTATTAAGGTAGGGGCGAGAGCTGGGCTGGAGTCTGCCACGGTGGATCACGTGACACGATTGACCCATTCTTTCTTCTGTGATCCTTTCAGACAGACATTTGCAATAAACATCTGCGAAATACATCACGTCGTTGATATCGCCTACTCCCCTCACGCGAGACTTTTCGCCCTTCCACATCGCCGTTGAAGACATCCGCGATCCCGACGCGATATTTTTCAGACTTTCCCACATTACGCGCGCAAGTCTTGCTGCCAGCTCGCCACACATTCGGAGGTTTTCTTATCACCGCCACAAACTGCTGGTTGAACAGCATCGCTCGCGTCATTCCATCGATCCCGCAGCGTCGCCGACATGCCTGTCGAAGTCAGCTTGTACACGCCGCTGGCAGACGCGCTCACCGCCGCTATCCTGCCTAAGCTCGTGGAGGTGGGCTGGGGCACTGGCGGAAGCGATGACTCCACCCTTGCCGAGTATGTCATTCTGATGCTCGTCAACGGCAAATCGCAAGAGCAGATCGCGACCGAACTCTCAAACGACCTTCTCAGCCTATCACCCGATGATCCCAGTGGTCGTGAATTCTGCGCCTGGTTGTTCAACCAGATTGAGGTCCTGAATGCCGAGCTGAACGGCGGCCAGGCCGCCCAAGAAGGTGGCGCCGATGCTGCCGAGAATACAGAGATGGACACAGACATGAACTCCAATGATGTAACAGAATTGAATGCGTGCGCCTTCCCCAACCCCCGTTTTCTTTCAAGTGTATACTGACCTCACTTCTTCAGCCCCACGGGACCGCGCTCCATGCGAAATGGAAATGCGAGGGGGGGCCGGGACAAGCGCATGCTCGGCCAGATGTCAAAAGCAATGGACCGATCAGGCGATGGCGTACTGCACCGCGTTCGAGGCAACGAGCGCATCAACACGCATGGGCGCAACCCTCCCTCCGGCCCTCGTGGTGGCAACCGTGGCGGCCGAATGAACAACAACCGTGCGGCAGGTATCCAGGCTGGGTTGGCTAACATGGCCGCCGGTGGTCCTCAGATGCCCAATTGGATGATGCAAGGACAACAGCCCAACCAAATGGACTTGGTTGCCATGCTCGAGCAACAGAACCAGATGATGTTCCAGCTGCAACAAACACTAATGAATGGAGGAGGTGGTGGAAACTTTGGGCACCAACGGAGGGGCGGCAAGCCACTTTCTGAGAGGATACACGATCCGCATCACAGAAACCAGAACAGGAGGGGCCAGCAGCACGCGGCCAACTTCAACGCCGATGGCACCAAATCGGATGCCGCATCCGCCGAGAACCAGGACGTTGACATGTCTGGCGAGAAGCGCGAACCTGCCAATCCTGAAGAGTCTGTGTGCAAGTACAACCTGAAGTGCACCAACAGGGAATGCAAGTTTGCCCATCAATCCCCTGCGGCACCCCCAGGAACGACTGTCGACGTCAACGATGTCTGTAGCTTCGGCGCGGCTTGCAAGAACCGCAAGTGCGTTGGTCGACACCCCTCTCCGGCGCAAAAGTTCGCCCACCAGAGCGAGCAGGACTGCAAGTTCTTCCCCAACTGCCAGAACCCTCGCTGCCCTTTCAAGCATCCTTCTATGCCGCTCTGCCGCAACGGAGCCGACTGCACGACACCCAACTGCAAGTTCACGCACGTCACAACGAAGTGCAAGTTCAACCCTTGTCTCAACCCTCATTGCGCCTTCGCGCACGAGGAGGGCCAGCAAGGTGGTTTCAAGGATAAGGTCTGGACGCCTGGAGAGGGTTCCAAGGAGCACGTCAGTGAGAGGAAGTTTGTCAATGAGGATGGAACAGAGGAGCTTGTGCAGCCCGATGCTGATGACGATTCGTCAAGGCAAGAGGCAATGGCACAGGATACCGAGGTTATCGGCTGAGATGCATTCTAGCACGCTTCAAACCAATCCTAGAAGCATGTAATCGAATGCATCTGCAGCTGCATTTACGCTGGAAGCATCGGGAGAGGGACGAGCGGGTCCGACTTTGGATGCCATGTATGATACTGATCACATGATGGTTTCTTGTTATGATGGACAATGGAGGGAGCATGGACGGCGTTTCTTTTCGGAATGGTTGGTACGGGGACCTCCCAAGTCATAAAGATTTATATATACCTAGGACGGCGAGACCCGGCAATTGAGTTAGAGGCCATCAAAAGTTTGATACGGCCGCCCACGATTACAATTTGCTCCTGCATTGTGTGACACGTTGTGCATGGAACCATCTATTAGTTCCTTGTGAACGATCAGAGGAGGAAGAAGCACGTTAGGGGGGAAGAGGATGGATGACGTAGCTGCCTCGGCCCTCTGGAAGCATGCCTTTTACCGGAAAGCGAGCATTACTTTGCTCGAGTTACCCTGCTTGAGATGAAGATTCAAGGTAAGGTGTCTCTTAAAATCAGCCAGTACATCTTCCTGGGCCTCTGGGAAGTAAGGGATGGCTGTTGACCCCGGTCGACGTAAGCTGTGTCATTGGCGGCTGTCGCTGGTGCCGCCACTAACGCCGGATGGAACCCGGGGCATCATAGGGTACGCTCCCCAAAATCTCGTACCACCGTCCCGCCTCTCCCGGACACCCTCGCATTCTTTCCTACCCAATTGACCGACGACATGAGCCGCAGGTGTGCAGATACTGCTGCCGCGGCTCTCATGCACCGGCCGCCGGCGCCTCCAACGTGCTGCCGCGGGAAAACCATCCGAGCCTGCGGTCGTGGCGGCGCGCCCTTCCACTCGCGCGCTGCCGTTGCGCGCCGCCGTGGCCCATCCACCGAGCCCTTGACGGACGCCCGAGCCGCCGCCGCCAGCGGAGAGAACGTCGCCGTCGTGGGAGGCGGCCTGACCGGCCTCGCCACCGCATACTACCTGGCCAAGAAGCTGCCCCCGAGCAGCAGCATCACGCTGTACGAGTCGAGCAACCGCCTGGGCGGATGGATCAAGACGGAGGACTTCAAGGTCGACACGGCCGGCGGGCGCGGGACAATCGCCTTTGAGCGTGGACCTAGGACTCTCTCGTCGCTCACGAACTCGAACTGGCGTTTCGACGACTTGGTCCTCTACGACTTGGTACCGTGAACCACAACACCTCTCCTCCGGCGGAAAGCACATCGTGGGGCGGATCGCTAATACTGCAAGCCGTAGGCCCTAGATCTAGGCCTCAAGCTACACAAGCCCCCCAAGGGTCGCCGCCGCATCTACTACCCCGACCACCTCGTTTCCTTACCTCCAGACACAACCGTGACGCAGTTCCTGAGCGAGCCCCTCGTCTGGGACTCGGCGCCGGGCGCCTTCGGCCTGTTTCGGACCATGCTCCACCGCCGCTGGCGCTACAAGAACTTCGGGCCGCGGCAGCCCCCCGAGGACCTGTCGGTCGAGGAATGGATCCGCGACCTGACCGGAGGCGACGCCGTGGGGAACAACCTCGCCTCGGCCATCCTGCACGGCATCTACGGCGGCGACATCTCCAAGCTGAGCGCCCGCAGCGTCCTCGACAGCTTCTTCTACCCCTTCTACCAGAACAACTGGAACCGGCACACCAGCTCGACCTCGCGCCTGTCGCTGCCGGTGCTGGACCACTTCAAGGACGACCCGCTCATCCAGCGGTTGGCCCAGGAGCGGAAGGGCCCCATGCTGAACCTGGGCGCGAACGGCATGGAGGCCTTGAGCGGGGCCATCGGGGACGCCCTGGCATCTCAGCCGAACGTTGAGATCAAGCTGGATGAGCCGGTGCGCGAGATCAGCTACGACAGGGAAGGCCAAAGCGTAGGGGTAAGTACCATTTCTAGTGACTTTTGATGTCTTCACAACTGAGCTCTCACTGATGTGTCTCCTTAGATTACAACAGCAAAATCCGGTGGTCGTCCTCGGATGTACAGCAAGGTAATATCCACCATCCCGGGCCAGTATCTGGCCCCTCTCACCAAGGGCGCGCTGCCTAGCCTTGCCCAACTCAAAGCTGTGTCCATCACCACCGTCAACCTGTACTTTCCCGAGCTGTCGATGGTGTCCAACGACGTCGGGTACCTGATTCCCCGCTCAGTGGACTACTCCCACAACCCGGAGCGCGCCCTGGGCGTCTTCTTCGACTCGCACGTCATCCCTCTTCGGCCGAACGAGCCCACCGGCACTAAGCTGTTCGTCCTGATGGGTGGCCACTACTACGACCGGGACAGCGGCGGGATCGAGCCGCCGGACGAGTACGAGGCCATCGAGCAAGCCCGCCGTCTCCTCTCGCGGCAGCTGAACATCCCCCTCTCGGAGCCGTGCTTCGCCGTCGCCGGATATGCCAAGGACTGCATCCCCCAGCACCACGTGGGCCACGAGAGCCGCATGCGCAGCGCCCACGGGGAGCTTCAGAAGGGCTTCGAAGGCAGGCTTGCGGTCGCCGGCGGGTCGTACACCCACATCGGCACGGTCGCCGCGCTGGCTGCTGGGTTCCGTGCCGCGAACAGCTTCGCCGGCAGTAGCCCGGATCGGCAAGCGACAGGCCTCGAGTACTTCACGGAGGATTCTCCGTTGTCAATTATACCGTCTGGTTTAGCCGTGCGGAGGCGGAAATAACCACAGCGGCGGCTCAACCTTTGTTGGCCTGGATACAAGATTTGAGCCCTTGAATGGTCCGTCAAAAAGATGGTGCAGGTAGAAGGAAAGAAAAACAGAAGCCTCGTGCAATGTACGAAGCTACGACGTGGCAGTCTGTTCTGAAAGTGTTGGTCTTAGATGAGGATGCCGATGCGGGATTCTGAGAAGAGTTCATGTCCCACGTGAAGCAATATCTACAAGACCTCTGGGAAACTACACTCACACTGCAATATATATATATATATATATATATTAATCCAAATGATCACCCATCATTCCTGAGTACGTTGTTGCCTTAGTCCGGCAAGGTCATGAATAGAGTATTTATGCTATATACATTTGAATTGTGCCCGGCCGCGAGGCAAACTCGAAGTAATAATGCTCCATTATGCTATTCAAGAGTCGTGGTTCTACTCAAGAGGTATCATCAAAGCCACAAAGCTAACCAGCCCTTTACACATCCGCCCTTCCCCCAATAGTTCTTCAGTTTCATTCCCGTGAACCCCTCGCCTGAGTAAAATGTTGTGTAAGTACAGTAAAGTAAGAAATAATCGAGCCTCAAGGGAGCGCCAGGGCCGCGCCCCCTTGCTAGTGAAGTTCACTTCACTCCAAAATTACAAGCGGTGCGGCACCACTGCCGTTCCCTTGCAGCTCTGGCTTGGCTGTGGCTGCCTCGCCAGACGCCATTGTGCGCATGGCGTTATCAACTGCTTGCAACATGCCCACAACGCCGTTGTCGGGCTTGCCAGCTGCACTTGTCGTCAGGCCAAGCCAGCCTTCCCCTTTCCCTTCGAAGATGGGTTTAAGGGCTTGAGTAAAATCGTCTTCGGGAGGTACTTCGCCGTTGGCAATGACGGTTCGTGTCAAATGCCACCAAGGCTCGCCCCGACGGACCTTCATGCTTACATCCAAAGAGAGCTGCTTTGGCTTCTGCCCATCCGTGGCGTCTGTACCCCCGATTGTATATCGGATTGTCATCCAGTCAATCGTCTTCATCGAAAACTCGACTTGACCTTGATTCTTCTCCTGAATATCCTGCCAATCACTCTCAATATCATCAATTGCCTTGAGCGCCCGCGTCGAGGCAGGCAACCAAACCATGAGTGCCCCAATGCCGCCATCCGTGTTAACGAGTCGTTTCATCAGGTCCACCACTCTGAGGTGAGGATTACCAGCCTCAAGTTCGATGTTGATGTCGTCCTTTGAGAGGTCCAGGACCACACGCCAGCGTTGGGTCGCCTGGCTAGCTTCATCCGGTACCGAATCAACGTTCGCCTCGCTATAGGAAAATGTGACTTCGCGAAGTGTGACAGATTCGCTCGTGATTGTACCCTTGGCCTTATCCATAGACTCAAGGAAGGTGACAAAGCGATCAACGGCCTTGATTCGAGACTGCAAAGCCCCCACCATGGACTTCTCGATAGGATGGCGCATTCGCAAGCAGAATTCGCCTTTTTTGGGATTATATGAAACGTCCCGGTCTACCATGCTTGGGAGAGCCGCAAACTTGGCGGGGCGCTTGACTTTGATGACAGCATCTGATACGCAGACAAGCCGTTGAGCGGCGTTCTCGTTCTGGCCCTCTGACCACGTGGACTGCGATTGAACACCTTTGAATTTGATGGTGACCATGTTGTTCGCCCAAGGCTGCCTTGGAGAGAGAGACAACCTGTTGCCGGTGGCAGGTCGTGTGATGGATGCGAGCTCCGCATTACCACTGGCAGCGGTAAATGAGCCGCCAATCGCTTCCTTCTCGGCAACATCGACCACCATAGCGGGGAAGACTGCAGAGAGAGCAATCTCAATGGATGGTAAGCGAACTTGCTGCGGCAGCGACCAGTTCATGCTCTCGTTAGGGCGACATTTAATCTTCAGTCTGTGCAATTCGCGCATATCAACGGACTGCGCCATCATGCCTGTAGCGAACAGCGTCAGGTTGTTCCAGAACGTGTCAGAAAGGTCAGGGTGACCCTTGTTGAGCGGAAGTTTGGCTTGGAACCGGACGCCGCGCTCGTTCTCTTTGTTGTGCCTGCGATTCCGTTAGCAAGTAAGCCCATGACATGTACTGTATTAGCGAGCAGTTGAATAGGCTCAAACTCACGCTTCAAAGAGCCACCATTCATCCCCGCCCAGGCCAAGGAAGACGACAATGAACCAGTCAGGACCCCATCCATCCTTTTGCAACCAGATTGCCCGAGTCCAGTCACGAAGTCTTGTTATCGACCTTAACTCTTCGTTGCTAAGAAGTGCCTTCCTGGTCAACCACCCCATGCAACTGCCCCGGCGGTTAAGCTCATCTTCCACCAGCCCGCAGCGGACGTTCTCCAAACTTGTCACTCCGTCATCCGTTGGGTTTCGGCCGTTGTTTAAATGATGCTCATACTGTATGGTGAATTTTGAATGAGGCTTGATGGCAAATTGACCTGTCGTGGGTTCTATCAAAAGTGACGCGTTGTCGCGATACCCTACCTGTGTCTTCAAAGTAGAAGCGGAAGGGTCGGTGCCGGATATTTGTAGGGTGAGGGCGGCCTCGCGATTCTTGAATCTTGGTGCCATAAGCAATCTGTCGTAGATGCTCCTGAGAACGTGCTCGATATGCCGTCCAATAACTGTTCTTAAGAGGGATTCTGTCGAAAGCTCCTCGACATTCAGAGGGATTTCAATGTCCTTCACCTCCTTGTTTTCCCGATACCATTTTGCGACGAGGAAGCTGGAAGATTTCTGTTCTGAAACGCCTTGCTTCCGACCCTTGTTCACTGCAATCAACACCCAACTCTTCAGACTTTGATTCAAGCTTCGGGAAGTCCAGTACTGGATTGCCAGCGCGCGATTGAGTGGCTCCACAGTCAACGTTCCGGTCCAGGAGCTGCGGCTCAATTGTAGCGCTTGTCGTTTGAGTTCGTTAATCTTCATTGTAAGAACAAATTCGTGCAGGAATTCGTAGCAGCCTGTCAGGCCATCCTTGCTCAGAGCCTCATTGACGCATGCCTCAAGGTAAGCTCGTAATGAATCTGGAAGTGTTGACGGCGCAGGGCTGAAGGTTACCCTGAAATCGATAAACCAAAATTGTTTCTCAAAGTCTTCATCTGCAATTGTTAAGTCCACCTCGAATTCCCCTGGGACTTTGAATGTAACCCGTCCAGAGCTAATCTCATAATCTCTAAACTGGTGAGGTATCTTGTCGTAGTCGTCCAAATTCAGTCTTAACGATAGCAATGTGTTCAAGTCGTGCATCCATTTGACCTGCTCTTCTGCTGTCAGAGCAGGGGGCTCGATATACTGAAGATCGGGGAGCCACGGAGCTGAGCCCGTAGACAAGATCTGCAGAGCTGTTTTCAGATCAGGACTAGGCATCCGAGCAAATGTGAGATCTCTTTTCACATTAACAATGTTATCCAGGGCTGCGTCATAGAGGATCCTTTGCTGGTCGACGTGATACTTGAGATCGATGAGCTTGCTGACCATTTCTGATTTCCTGCTCCATTCTGTGATGACCAAAGCCTTGACCCATTTCGCGTGCATGTCTTGTGCAAAGTTCAGCAGATTCGCCTTCTTCCTGAGGTTTTCATTTGAATAGTCGTCCGACGCGGTGCCCGAGGTTACCGAATGTCCGTTGGCGGCGGTTGCTGGAATCGGCATTTTGGCGAGCTCGGAGATCTTGTCCTGAAGTGAGTTATGCGTGGTCTGGGCTAAACGGGTCAGGAAGAGCGAGAGAGGAACGAAGCCCTGCGTGATATGTACTATCTCGTCGGGCAAGTCATTCATCCTTGAGGAGCGGTCTGCCGCCTGTTGTGATTCCTGTTTGACGGTGTTTTGGTTGTCATTACTGTGAGCAGTCGACTCCGCGCCATTGCCTGTTTTGCCTCCATTGACAACGCTGTCGACACCGGTAGCAGCAGAGGCTACCTTGGCCTTCTCGGTGCCACTTGGAGGACCATCGCTACCAATAGTACCGTTCAGACGGTCTTTTTCATGGTCGGTGCGCACGCCGTTCTGACCTCCAACTTCCATGGTGACCAGTCCCGGCATCTACAACCCTTCCCCGAGTTGACCGCAAGGGACTGCGAGGGCTTCCAAAGACTTATGGCCCACCGGGTCCCTCGACAACACGCAACCCTGAGTGACAAGAAAATCGGGTATTCCAACCGGTCGTATTCGTCATGGGCCTGCCGGATTGCTTGCGTTCAGATGGACCTAAGGATGCATACCAACCCAGGCTATCGGCATCGGGCAACAAAACATCAATGCGCAGGCACGTGTTGCATCCGATAGGGGTCGAATCCCCGACACTTGAAGAGTTCGAACAATTTTTCGAGCAATGCAGCGTGCCGAACAGGCGTCTGGGGCGATCGAGCGAGGGTACGGAGGAGGGCGACAAGGGCGACTCGGGAGCAATGATGGCCTAGGAGGCGCAACGAGTGGATCACTGATTAGGTCGTAAACGTGCGATTGTGTAGGCGCCAAAAGGATTGAGCTAGGCGCAGTCTATCTCGTGTAATACAGCGTGTTCGTCATCCGTCGGGGGTGAATGAACCCATCGAACGCGCCAGCAACAAAGATATGATGATGTGTGAAGCAAAGCGGCTCTGAAAGGGACCGTGGATGCGCAGAGGCCTGCGATTTTCCCAGCTTTTCCCAATGGAGGGAGAGGGAGAGCCTGGAGCGAGCCGTGTCATGTGAGTGCAACGCACGGGCCAGCTGGGCTCTGCCAGCCACTGATGTATTACTTCACACGAGGTACCTTGCGGGATAAAATCAAGTATCGAGGTACTTTCCCGGTACCTCAAGCGTACAGTAACTCGCTGCTTCCAAGGTACTATGTGAGCTCTCAACCTCAACCGTGTGTGATTGCATCAATTTTCATGTCACTGGTCGTCCCAAGAGCTGCTTCGCGCGTTTGGCTACCTTGATTCAAAACACAATCTTAACAAATGCCTCCTGATTTGACATCTCCATTACCTGTTTTGGATTTGGAGACCTGTGTGCTGCAGGAACCCTCAACATCACCCATTGGCTTGCTTATTAAAATTGGGACGAGAAATCTCGAATTCATTCACTACCTTACTTTTCGCTATAGGCATTTCATGTATCGACGTAGAAAGGGGGCAATGTGCAAACAAACAGTTAGACTGCCAAGTATGTGCGCACCAATCCGACATTCGCGGTGGTTTTTTTTTTTGACCCGTGCTGGAGCCAGCTGCATTTAGCCTCCCTTTGCCTGGACATAGCCCCTTAAACAGTATCAACCCGAGTTGTCAAGTGTTCATCAACTAATAACCGGTTAGTGGAAGGCCCTTTCCCGCTTGGAACCAATCCCCTACGAACATATACGATCGACAATTATACTTACAACTTGTTCGGGGGGCTGGCGTTGGTGGTCGGCCATTGATAGCCAGCAGCATCACTGAACTTGTAGCCATAGGAAGCAGTGAAGTCGTCAAGGACCGCGGGGCCGCGAGAGCCTATCATGAGACGTTAGTACGTACATTCAAGTCGCCTTGTCCCTAGGACTTATCGATACTTACCGTATGGGTACTCCATGGGGATAATCTCCTTGTTGTCGTCCAGGTAGTGAAGCAGTGGCGTGAAAATGCGCCAGCTGGCATCGAGCTCGTCGTCACGCACGAAGTTGGAGTGATCGCCCTTCAGGCAGTCCAAGACCAGAGACTCGTACGCCTCGGGGATCTTGAGATCCGAGAATCGTCGTCGATAGGTAAGATCCAGTTCGGTGACAACAGTCTGCATGCTGAGGCCAGGCAACTTGGAGTTCATCTTGATGTAGACACTCTCGTTGGGCTGAATGCGCATGACAAGCTCGTTGCGAGGAATGTCCTTGAAAATTCCTGAGGTGACGTCCTTGAACTGAATACGAATTTCCGTCTTCTGTTCATTGAGAGCCTTTCCAGCCTTCATGATGAAAGGAACACCGTCCCATCGCTCATTCTTAATGTAGGCAACAAGGGCGCAGAAAGTGGGGCATCGAGAATCCTTGGGCACGGTGTCATCCTCCTTGTACGAAGGCTTGCTGCCGTCGAGGGACTTGCCGTATTGACCAATGATCACGTTCTTGGGCTCGATTGCAGGGATAGCACGGAGGACCCTGACCTTCTCGTCGCGGATGTCCTCAGAGTCGAAGGAAATGGGTCGTTCCATGGTGAGGAGGGTCAGAACCTGCAGAAGATGGTTCTGCATGACATCTCGGATGATGCCGAATTCATCAAAGTAGCCTCCGCGACCCTCAGTGCCGAAAGGCTCCTTGAAAGTGATTTGCACGTTGTCGATGTGGTGTCGGTTCCAGGTAGCACCCAAGAAGGAGTTACCAAAGCGCAGAATGAGGATGTTCTTGACCATCTCCTTGCCAAGGTAGTGGTCGATACGGAAGATCTCGTCCTCCTTCCAGTCAGGCTCCAGCGACTTCTGAAGCTCACGAGAACTGGCCAGGTCTTTGCCGAACGGCTTCTCGATCTGAGTGAAATAGTCAGCAATTCGGGTGTCGAAGCGACATGATGGCTGTGCAAAGATGCCGACTTACAATGACGCGGGCAATGCCCCTCTTGGGGTAGCAGCACCTCTTCAGATGTTGGGAGACAATGGTGAAGACACTAGGGGGCAATGCCATGTAGAAGACACGGTGGGCCTCAGGGCGGTCCTTCTCGACCTCCTCGAGGCGCTTGTTGAGAGCCTCAAAGGATTCATCCTTGTCGTACTGACCCGACTCGTACGTGCACAGCTTGCAGAAGTCCTCAAGCTGCTGCTCGATCTCCTTGGTGGGGGTCTTCATGTAGGACTTAATCCTCCGCAGGTACTCCTCGTGGTCCATCTTTGTGCGGGCATAGCCGATAATCTTGCAATCCTTGGGGAGGAATTGGTTCCGGTACTGCGCACCATATTAGCATTCGTCCCGATACAATTCGACGCCAACCTGTCTTCTAGCACATGCGGCGTCGTTTGAGGTCTTACCAGTCCGAAGAGCGCGGGGTACTGTATTCGATGAAGGTGTCAGCGTCACGCATGCAAGGGTCATTTAAGTCCGAAGAGCTCTCGTACCGTCTTCTTTTTGGCGAGATCACCGGAGGCTCCGAGGACGACGATGGTCGTGTTCTCCTTGAGCTCGAGGGTTCTTCAGAACACAGGCGTGTTAGCAGAGATGTTGCCGGTGAGGCCGACATGCCGCGGCGCGAGTCGGCCGTGATGCCCGTCCCCGCGTTGGAGAGCTCTGGGAGCATCGAGCATAGTGGGGTTAAGTATTACGTACGATGCGGATGATGGCTCCATTGCGGCGGATTGCCAGGCGTCGCTGGGCTCGTGAAATTGGAGGTAGGATGCGAACTTGGGAGAGGTGGTAGGAAGCTTCCTCTGCCTTGGAGTGAGACTCAGCGGATGTGCTAGTATAGAGTAAGTCTCTCAAGATGATGCGCGGGAGGAAGGGTTTGGGTTTTCGGCGTAGAGGGAGGGACCTGGAGGGGGAGGGCAGCCCGGCTAATGGTGTGGTAGGTGGGTTTATGACGGACAATGAGGAGCTGTAGGCGGGTCACAGAATCAAAGACCGTGGCTTTCTAATCTCAGTTCCACCCACTGACCAGCTTGCCCACTGCACGCCCCTCTTGCCTCCATGGAGCGCTCTGTACTTGTGGACTTTTACCGACGCCTGCGGCTTTGCTTGTCGCGAGCGTGGGGTTACAGGTACCTAGCTCAACCATCTCGCCTCGTGCAATGCATTGTGCCGGCACCGCGGGCATGTCAGGTCTAGCGCCATGCTGCAGCTCAATCTAGACATGCGGCTGGGATCCGTTATGCGCTCGCTCCTTCGGCGATGGAGGCCCTTTTTTTTCTCTTCTAATTGCGCCAACTCGGGGTGCGTTTCTCCCGAGGCAACGCTTCTGTTTCGTCCCCTGCCAGCCGAAAGTACTACTCGCGACACTGTCGTCCTGACCTTCACTTACATATTTCTTCCGTGTTTCGTCATTCCACATCACATCTTCCTGGGAAGTATGGAGAATAACGTAAGCTGGTGTGCTCCGAATAATGTCCGGCCCTTCCGCATCCACTCCGAAGCTTCCAGCCCAGACCACAGGGTCCTGTTGAGACTGACCAACCGTGTCTCCGAGATCCGGCCCAGATTCCACAGCATGATGCGCGGCAATCAGAAAAGCGGCCAAGTGTCTAAGCAGCATCTCATCACAAACCGCCCTCCCGCCCTCTCTCAGAAGACGCTATTTTGGCTCATAGCTTTGACCTGACGGCTTCTCCCACAATGTCTCAACTCGTGACTGCCAATTGCCGTTGCCATCCCCGTTAGAAATCATCTTTGAGTACTCCTTACACCCCCAGTTCAGCCAATTGTCACATGTTGTGAGGCTGACGGAGAGAGGAGATGGTGTGCAACATTTCATGAATACTGATCAAGCGATGTGTGGGGGGACTACCATACACACCGCCGCTGGCCTTCATATCCGTTGTAACGTCAGCCTGCCATTGTTGGACCGACCATGCGCTCCGGGACGGAGCATATGAGAGGGCCCAAGGGCATAGGGAGACTTGCAATGGTTGCCATCCATTGCGCGAAATACTGCCGCGGAAATCCGTTGCGCCTCCCTGTCAGTATCTCAGCCCCGCAGACAGCCCTATCAACAAACCAGCCGGCGCAATGATTGATCTGCCATCTCTTCCATCAAAAGGAACACATGTAATATCATACTGTTGCGGCATTCGTGTGTTCTGGTCTAAGACTCCAAGCACAGACGAGCAAGTAAAACAACACTCTAGAGCCAGAATTGAACATCGTGAGTTGTTGAAGCGTTGGCGACATTTTGACGGCAGGAAAGCCGGCTAGGCTAAGACTTCTCAACGCCCACCGGCTCCGATGGCGGTCCTTGCGAAAGCCATCGAGGGGTTTTCGAAGATCGGGGTTTCCGGAGATGCTTACATCACCCTAAAATGCACTATGCTTATCAGATAGTCTCCGGTGGCTGTTAGTGGTGTGGCTGTGTGAGTCTGCCGCCACACGCACATTCCCCAAGCAAGATACCTTACATAATTACTTCCAAAACCTGGTGCCCTAAGCTCACACGTGATTGAAAGGGCACAAATTTTCGTGCTAGTCGGATGCGCACACCACATTGCACCCACTCGAACTCAGCCCGACATCACGACCATCAACGACGTGTACTAACCACAAGGGAAAGATCTTGTAGCTGCGAGATCATTCTCTTCCGACGCTCCAGATAAAACTTGGCTGCCTGCGAGTGCGGACGTCACAAATCAGTCACGATGCCTTCCGAAGCCGGTCACCGACGTGAGTATTCACCGTTCCATCGCAAAGCGCAACTGCGCGTGTTGATACATTTTCTAACATTTTCTTTGCAGTATACGTCAAGTGAGTATTCCCGACGAAGAGATGGAGTTTCGAGCGATACATCGATTGCTTAGAGGATCAGTTCCTCCGGCACACGACGATATTGCGATTCGACAATCAAAGGGGTGCAGATGAAAACATTGAACCGACAACTAACGATCAACGCAGGGGACGCCACCTGAGCTACCAGCGCTCTCGCCACGTCACCAGCCCTGGCACCAGCCTGATCAAGATCGAGGGTGTTGACAACACCCAGGCCGCCAAGTACGTTGCTTGCCTCCTGGTCACCATCATCCCAGTGAAAAGCAATGAACTAACAATATTTCCCAGCTTCTACCTCGGCAAGAAGATTGCCTACGTCTACCGGGGCCAGAAGGAGATCCGCGGCACCAAGATCCGCGTGATCTGGGGCAAGGTCACCCGCCCTCACGGTAAACACAACCCGAGCATGGCACATCACCGATCACTGGCTAACAAAGAATACAGGCAACTCCGGCGTTGTCCGCGCCAAGTTCTCCTCTCCTCTCCCCACCAAGTCTTTCGGTGCCTCCGTTCGTGTCATGCTGTACCCTTCGTCGATATAAAAAGGAAGGGATCTCGGGATGGAGTTGGTAGTTCTCATTTGGCTGCATCGGTCGAGGGAAGGATAAAGCATATTGCCTTGCTTTGAGGCACTCAATTCAAAAGACGTGAAATACCAAATCTCAAAACCGCTTCACAAACTCCGATCTCAGTGATACGAATTCCTCTCAGCATTGGCGATTCTCGAACAATTACTGCGGCGAACCGATCCTTGTCTGACGAACCACCCTACCTGCGAGCGAAAGAATTGTCCCGGTTTAAGCAAGATGGTTTCGGTCGAGAAAGTAAGTGGTCAAGGATTTCCATCAGCGAAGTTGGGAAGACGTCTGCAGTGGGCTTCGGACTTGAGATAGCGCCGGGTTATGGCTCTTGGGGTTCTGCGGGTCAGATTATTGAGGTTGCTTGGAGCAAGACAGTATTGGGTTCCTCTTGACTGTTGGACCCGGTATTTCTTGTTTAGGCGACTGAGGTCTGGCATTGCAAAGCCACCATTAATACCAATTCCGGAATTGAGCTTTGCGGATGGCACGTTGCGTGATCCTTCTTAATGTCCAGCGTCTTGCGTGACCGTGCTCTCTCCCCACCCGGTAATATATATGATGATTGTTGGACTGTGCCAGAGAGGGATTTGGACAGCATCTGTGTTTGGAACATTTTGCTGCCATTCCAGTACCTGAATCCCACGATAAGGCAGTGTTTCGCTACCTCTATGTTTTTATGCCCTCGTATTTAAGCTTGAGAAAGGTGGTCTCAAATAACTATGCAACACATTAACCCATGAGTAGTGTAGACGGTGTTAAACGGGATGTTTCGTCAAGCCGGAGAATTAGTGCCAGCCCTTAATGAGTACCTTATTCGATAAGGATTATGGCTGTATCTGATGTCAGTAAAATAACAATGTCTACGCTGGAGCCTGTTTAAACCCGGATGCCAATATCGACAATACGATGATTCGTCCTGCCGTCCGTTAAAGGGCTTGAGACTGGGGTTGGTGGCACAAGTCAAACCACACTTATGATTTATAGCAGAAACTACCATATTGATGGATCCTTGTTCTGCAACTAGCCCTCGGTTATATTGTGAGTCGACAAGAGTTTCGTACAGTATCAGATTAAGTAGATGTAGCTACCAAGATTTATTATTCTCCCCGATTCATCATTTAAATAATGGTTTTCAAAAAAAAAAAAAAAAAAAACGAAACGAAAACTATGAACCCCAAGGATTTATAAAAACCTTGAAATAAAGAGTAGGCTACTGATACTTGTAATTGTAAATTGTAAATTGGTAGGAATATTCAACCCAAGGTAGCCGCTTGCTTACTTCATGGGTCTGTTGTAGTTAGTTTGTGTTGAAATGACACGCCGCTTCCATTTCAGCCATTCGTTTACATCGTCAATTACTCCTTACGCGCAATAAGAGAATTAGTGCTTGGATAAGTAGTGTCGATTTTGGCTAT
>PXOD01000778.1:0-29709 GCA_003012165.1 Paramyrothecium roridum
TAACTACATGGCCAAATAAAAATGTTATAAATCCGGACATTCATGGTTGTCCGAGCTCCATAACGAAGTGGCCTAGCCTCATGCAGTTATCCACAAAGCCAAATAATCCAGGTTGCAAATACGGACTTTCAGGTTGTCCGAGCTCCTTCATCATGAAGATCCCAGCCTCGTAACGTTATACACAATGCCAAATGATCAAGTTTTAGAGGTTTCGTATTCTTAATGACTCGATAGACGGTCAGGTCACCAGGCAGCCACGGCCCTACCGCATGGCCATTTCCACCAGCGATGCTGCCACATCGTCGCAGCCAGCGCGGAACCACCGTCCGTGGACTCGATTGAGTGCCCTGCTTGCCAGGATGGCAATTGTCAATTGGCAGGAGATATTGCTGTAAATATGGGTAAAGAAGCTTTGTGGAATCCTGACACGATTTTCCTAGACGTTGGAAATGTAGTTTGCGCTAGTATTGCTACAAGTCACAATTGGTCTTCCTTATACTTTACAATAAATAGCGTGTCTATTCATTACCCGCGTAAATATTCAATGCATATCTGGAAAGAATCAGTGAGTGGTACAGGAGAAGCTACTGTACAAGCAGGTTCCAAGGTCAGGCGTCACCGTGATACAAGCCACCCGCCTTTTGAGACTTGGTCCAACCGCCTCACTGAGAATATTGCAAATATGATCTTCGGGGACCAGATTGGCAAAGCTCTGTGGTGTTGGGTGCGGAGGAAAGACGATACATGGGGTTACCCCTCATAGCGAAAAAGTAATCAGGAAGCCCCACGGTCTCGCTTATATGAGACTGTTATAAATCTACCGGGAAACATGACCATATGCTAGGGCTTTTAAAGGACATTCGGCATACTACAGAGTACATACAATATGCTGAATCTGGGTAGAGGACCTGGGAGAACATGGTTAGCGAGATGGCTCCACTATTCGGGGCTCGGGCATAAATCCAGCAAGTCGCCCCGCTACCCGCGGGGATTTTCGAAACAGCATGCCGAACCCTAAAGTGCTTGGGAGCGTATAAGCATCGCGCATCTGGCTCCAAGGTCGTACCAAGGCCGGACCAAAGCCGTCTTTCCCCGTCAGCTCGCCATCAGAAGAGTCACACAGTGTGCCGGTACTACAAATGGCAGACAAGTGCCCAATATGAGGAACTAGGCCTACTCAATTCCCGCTTCTAGGTTCTTAAATTATAGCATTATATGTCCCTATACACCCCAAGCTCTGACCCGACGACCTGGAGTGACTGCATAACTCTGCAATCTGCTAATAGCCGTCGACCTTATAGTAATTGTACTTTTAGTGCTTATCTATATTTGGAAATTTGGACGAATAGTAGGATCGGAGACGCGCTGGAAACTGAGCCAGAAATTCGAATTTGTATTCTCTGCCAATCATGTCATCATTTCTCCATCGAGTGCTTGGAATGCTTGGCCTGTGGCGTCGTGGAGTTACTTCGATCAATAATCTTGATAGTTCTGGCTCGCGGAAAGCTGTATTCCAGTGCAATGTACTGTTCCCAACTGGTAGATGCTCCGGTACAGTTGAATATCCCCTGCCTCCTCTGGATCGATCGTAGCCTGGGATGAAGGTATTGCCGACTGTTGTCCGACAGACAAGGAAAGAGGAATTAGAGAAGCATTTACAGACGCCCTTGCCGGTTATATATGTCACAACTAGGTAAGAGGCTTCCAGAAAAAAATCCCATTCGTATTCAAATCTAGGCGCATGCGCTCAAAGATGTCCCAACGCAAGTCGCGTAGATAGTGCAAGGTGTCGGCAAGCCTCAGGTACATATGTGTTTCCACTTACGATCTGTGAACACATCTTGCCACCCCCAAAGAGTCTTTACTCTTCTTCCTCGTATCCGCCATCTCTTGGAAGTTAAATTCTTGGAAGAGGCGATGAAAAGTACCCAGAATCCGCTTCAATTTGTTTGTTGATGGAAGAATCTCGCCACTGAGCCCGGCTCGTGTTATTGTCATCCCAGACGCCATATGCGCCTTATTACTTATTTACCCCCAACTAGAGCACCTGAACTCCTCCCAATACATCTCTTGCGAGCTGCAACCTGTACTATAGTCTTCAGAGCGCTGCATATGGTGACAGCACTTAACACGACTAATTTCACTCAAATATAGGCCATTTCGTAGAGTTTATAAAGTGGACAATGTCTAACAAATTGTTCCATGGCACATTCCAGGTAAGTTGCGTACGAGGTGAATGGGCTCTCGTCAGCTCCGCCGTACGGTTTGTAAAGCGTCTTCAACTTATCGCCTATGTAGTGCCCGAATGGTGATTAGAAACTCTGTCATTTGGAACCTCGAGACACGGTCTGCAAGAATCACCAAGCGCGTCTTTCATAGTAGGAAGTGTTCGGTGTTTGATCAAGATTTGCAACTTCAGTTAAGTCTACGCTTATTCTTACGGAGTATATTATTAGTCATTTATTCTCCACGAGTCCACTTGGCAACATACCAGATCCTCGACAATGAGTCATCACAATCATTACATTAGTAAAACCGGGAGGCAGCGATGGCAGCATTATAGTACAGGAGACCCTAGAATAAACGCTCTGTTATAACAAGCGCATTCGAAGGTGCCACTTGGTTTGCAGGGTTTATTACCTTTGACAAATCTTCTTTCCGTGAACTCCACGATACAGGCAAGCTGCCCGTTTTGCCCAACGGGGAAACTATGGAAGAATGTCCAGTAATTTTGGCCGAGATGGTGCATAGACCATTCCGTCCGGAAGAAGGCGCGACAAAACCTGAACTGTTCTGACAGTGAAAAAGGAGACCTTCATCATTATTTAAGAGGGAACATGCTTCATTAACAAATCGCAGCGCATGCTCTTGATTATGTCATGATGCCGTCCAGGCTCAAAAGGGAGTCGAGCAGAATTATTGCAGGGGATCTCATAGTCAAGTTGGAATGGGAAGATTGACTAAAAGCAAACTTATTTCATTTTGTGGGCAAGGAGCCACTCAAGCGGCTTAAATCCTTGGCTGAAGCGCGACATGTCCACCAATTGCTCTACTTAACATGACAGATGACAGTTGTGATTGGGAAGAGGGGGCTAGGATGTGAGGAACTATGCTTGCCATGACTTTCTGATAACAGTAACTTTGTAATGCATCCAAGCAACGCTGAGCTTAGGCAAGCCAGATTTTGCAAAGGATATATGACATTATGAACGGAGAGGTACTTCGAACTATGTACTAGAAACTCTTTTAATTGGAAATACAACAGTGCATTTTATCATGCTCAAGCCCTCTACTATGTAATTGCGGGCAAAAACAATATTAATGGGCCCCGATAGAACCAGGGGCTTGATCGGTTTCTTCGTGCTCGTGGGTAGCTAGTGAGGCTTTGGCCTCCTATAGGCTACACAATAAGACTAATAAAGAACTTCTACATGGTATTTTTCTCCCTCACGGACTCCTGGTTCCACTGAGGCCCACTAATGATACTTTATTATGCAACCGAAGTAAAGCCTACCTTGTCCTATCGGCATCGGATTTAAGTCTTAAATCCACGCGATCTTGTTGGCGCCGATGTATGCTTGTCCTTATATTTTGTTGATATCCGCCATAACAACTTATTAACGCAGCTGTCACTACGGATTATTATTATTTGAATCATGATCTCTCCATCAGAGGAAACCATTCTTGTGACAGGTGCAAACGGCTATGTCACTCTTCATATAATAGATCAGCTCTTGCAAGCTGGGTACAACGTGCGCGGGACTGTGAGATCACAAAAGGCGAGTGATCAAGTCCGCGCAACATTCCCTCGATACTGGGGAGCGCAGTTACAGATTGCTTTCGTTACCGACCTAACACGTCCTGAAAGCTACAACAACATCCTCGATGATGATGTTACTGGCATCATTCACGCTGCTAGTCCTGTGCACACCAATGTTGATGACAACATTCGCGACATGCTTGACCCAGCGATCAAAGGCTCTACGGCAATACTAGAGGCAGTCTTCAAGTTACCATCATCTCATGTCAAGCGGGTAGTACAATTGTCATCTTTCTCTGCTATACTAGACCAGTCCCAGGGATTTCGACCAGGACACATTTATACGGATGCAAGCTGGAATCCTATTACTTTTGACCAGGCTGCAGCTCTCAAGACTTCAGGTGAGCTATACCTAGCATCGAAGTCTTTATCAGAGCGAGCTGCCTGGGATTGGGTCAACCAAAGAAACCCGACTTTCGATCTAGTTTCAGTCAACCCCTCCATCATCTTCGGCCCGCACCTAAACCAGATTGACTCAACCAAGACCACATCAACTGGGGCGATGCTTTGGTCCCTAATCGACGCACCACTCATTCCACCATTGTTGTTCGCCGGCTGCGTTGACGTTCGTGATGTTGGCTTAATCACTGTGGCAGCCTTGAAGACCCCTGAGGCAGCTGGTCAAAGATTCCTGCTAGCTCATCACTTTGATTGGCAAAGTGCCGCCGACGCAGCAAGAGCATATTTCCCTCAGCTTGGCGAACGTATCCCTGTTGGGGAGCCAGGAAGTGGCAGAAAAAAGTCTATGGAGAGAATCTACGAGGCTGATGGGTCCAAAGTTATTCGAGTGCTGGGCATCCAATATCGACCCCTGGAAGAAACCGTGAGAGATTCTCTAAACGAGTTTATTGATGTGGAAAAAAGAACTCAGAGTTGATTGTGGCGTCCCGTTGTGGGTCAGACGTGACCAAGATGGAAAGGCTGTGAGGTTAATAGGGTCTAAAATAGATTATTGGGTTTGCTAATCGACTGAAATGAGCATTGTAGGAAGGTCTAGGCTTGTAAGCTTGTTACACCTCACATTTTCACAGACGGTCCATAACGCCTAGTGGCTCGCGTCACCAGGGCCACCATGAGATATTTAAATAGCCTATTCCTACAATGCCTCCTACTTCCAGTCCAGCCCACCCGCTGCCGTAATATTATTCTTTTTCATCTAAGCCCACTGCGTTTTTTCCGCCGTATCATTCTATAAGAGATCTTAAGGGCGCAAGGCTGCTTGAAATTTATTCTCTTACGTATCCAGCATTCTATCTGCAGCAACTGAACCGGCGTCCGCTCTGACCGAGGTAAAACTCAGTTGGCTATCAGTAGAGTCGTTCATATGAGCCTAGTGGCTGTTTGGTAGTCCCCTGCTGATCAAAAGCTTGACGTTGTTCGAAATGCCCCTAGTCGGGGTGTTTGTCTGTGTCGGTCGAGAGGCCTCGCACAAAGAAGCATAAGAGATATCCAATTCTTCTCCTTACTCCTTGTACTAGTAATGGCGTTGTGTAGTCCACCTAACGCATGTGAATATGACATTTGGGATCATATCTATAGCTTTTCCGCATGCATATACGCGGCCGGGATTCAAACATTAAGTTCAGGCCGGTAAATCGATTGCAAGGCTAGTAGTACCCTCTCAGACGTTCGAACCCATTTGCTGGTTTTTTTAATGCAAATATCAGGTGCGGAGAGTTGATAACTCGGACGAGGCAAACATATGATGCCGTCCTTTCATCAGTGTTATTTTCCAAGCCAATTATAAGTTTAGACTATATATCTGCAGTCAGGACCATTTTTGCAAGTTTGATAATGGTCTCAATGATTTAAATAAGAAGAAAATCGTAGCAAGCGGTGTTATGGCCTTGAACGAATCAAAGATCTATACCAGTCAATTGATAAGTGCCCAACTTGGTAGATTTGGTGGCAGCAGCAAAGAACACAGGGAGCGTTGTCAAGGATCGAGGGGCCGACGCCGGCGTTCGGGCTATCGCTTTTGCTCCACTTCCATGTGCTGACAGTGACTTCGATCCGACTTCGTTCAATATGGAGATAGTGTGATAACTCCGCGAAGCGACTAGCGAGGAGTTGGCGATGATCATTGGCCAACGGATAATGGCCGAATCGAGCAACTAGCGAGATGACATTGCAATGACTTTGGGCTGGGAGAATCCTTTCACTTCATTCTAGCTAAAGCAGAGCTACCCAACAAAGACTGTCGGATGAGGCCGGTCTTGGGCACGCGGATTGGACCAAACTATGATACCTAATCATGACGACCACCTCGCGATGCACCACTTGTAGCCGCACGTAGACACCACAGCAAACTATCTTCATGAATTGAAAGCACTTTTCCTAGTTATAAGGCTCGACGGTGACTCAGTGAGAAAGGCGGCCGACCTGACATTGGCGGCGTTGGTCAGCTTAGCACCTGTATAACTTTCCGGCTGAAACATCCTCCCGTCAGGTATACACCCATTCAATGAACACCGATCGAATACGCAACCCGGGACAGTATTGCCAATGAGGGATAGCAAGTTTTTTTTACTAAGAAAGGGCTTCCTGATGCGAAAATCCCTAGTTATGAAGCAAGCGCATAAATGTAAATGTTAGGCCCGGTAGGGCATGTTCATAGGTTGATTTGTGATCTGATGCCTCGAGCTGCAGCAGAGTACGCCACTCTTTATGACTGGATTTTTGATGAATCTGATTGTATCGCCTCATTGTAGACAATTCTTTTGAGAATAGAGGTAATCATAATGAGTCACATGGCAGTCGCCCTTGAAGCGAACAGTTGTGCCGTTCGTCGAATCCTGTAGTTCATTTTTGGTGCTCTCCAAGTGCCCTCAGAGCAAATTACGCTAGAGTACCAGAAACTTCAGAGCCCGCAATAGCCCGTGAGTTTACCTGCTAGTCTTGGAATTTGCCCTATGGTGGAATACACGGGATGACACGGTCGTTGTGCAGAACCGAGTTGTGGCCAAGCTGACACTGCACGCGAGAAATGGTAGAAAATGGACTCCGTATTACAAGATGTGCCAAGAAATTTAAGCAAACTCCCCCTTAATGAATCACATTTACATTAACGAGGATGCATATGGTTGCTGTAGCTGCATGCACAATATTAGTTTCCTTTACTAGTTCGATGCAGAGTGAAACAATTAGAGGCCTTCCTCCGGCATTCGGCACTCGTGATTGCCTTAAGTCCGGAGGTCACTGCTGTGGAAACGAACATCGGATAAGCTAGCCTGTCGATCGCACTCCGTTTAAGAGGTAACAACGCTAAAAGTGCGCTATTTTAAACAAGTGATCAGTGCGATCCATTTTGTGATGTGAAGGCCAAGGTTTCAAGTTCAGATACAAGCACTACGGCTACAGGCACACGTAGCATTAGCCAGTGCCACTCTCTTGGCGTGAGAAATGCAAAAGGAGCTGATCCATTCACTATGCCCAAGGTAGGAAGACCGACATCGGATTTTGCTCGGCTGCCTGGGCGACCTACACCTCGTAATGTCCCGTGGTGGAAGAATCAAGTCCTATCTTTCTCATCTCTCGATCTGTGCTGCCCCAGAACCCTATCTCATCCATCATTGACTTTCGTTTCTTGGTATCTCAGCTCCGTAGATAACCAATAAGAGAGGCGCAAAGCCTGAGCAGGATATGGTGCTAAATTAGGTATTCCTTGTGGCACGAGTAAGAACGAAGCTTTGGGGGTGGGCATTGGAAGTACCCGCAGGTTGCATGGTGGCGGATAGCTGGAAGTGGAAGTCCGGCCTTTGCCCCAGAAATCCCTGTAAGATCAAGATCAGGCGGAAAATGAGGGAAAGTCACATCACCGTCTTTCCTCAAGATGTTCATTCCAAATAATACATTATTGGCCAAAGTTGCAATGTAGGTCTGTGCTAGACAAACGGCTGCGAAGCGTGTGCCAGTAGCTTGTATATCAATAAATTAACGGAGTGGAGAATTTTTCTACAATTTGGCTTGGAATAAGTACGTACCTTTCTCTCTAATTCCTATCCACGAATTACCAACATCGTCCGCTTCGAGCTTCCACTAGCCCCTGGATCGCCACTTTGATCTATAATCAGTCCGCACTACCCTACTCTTTCCCTGGCTAACACCGTGGTAATTGAGACGGCCAGGTTGGCGATAGCCGCCCAACACAATGGTAGAGAGTCAATCTGACTCAAGAAGAGCTCGCTCAGGCTGCCGTGGCCGCCAGTGACGAGAAATCGAGATCCATCGCAAGAAGCTTTTCTCACGTTCCTGGCTCGCAGTCGACTTCAGCTCGCTGCTGAGTCTGGCTCTAGCTATGAGAGGCATGGATGTCGGCCTTATCAGTAACCTCCCTGGACATTGTGCATACTTGGCAAAGTCTGGCTGGCCTAATGCCAACGACAAACAGCATATTTCTACATTGTGGTAGGCCAACAATAACAATGGCAATAAGATTGGTAGTATGGTTGGCCTGATTTTGTACGTTTTCCTGCCAATGTCGATATGGATCTCGCAGGGTTCACATGGGCACAATGGTTACTATGGGTGTTTTTACTTTTTTTTTTTTGTCACAATGTTCGGATGCTTTTCGCCGTCGGTATCCTATATGGCAACCCATGGGGCATCTTCTAGGCATACACCACTGCATATACCGCTGAGATCTGTCCAGCCGCTAGCCGCTTCCTGATTTGGCATCTATGTGCTGGGGCGCTGGTACCTTTGTGGCTGCTGGAATCTGACGAGAATCTCTCGATTTTGCCGGCGATCTGGGCTGGCGCGCCCATCATGCTTTGAAGTGGATTTGGATCATTTTCGCTTGTTATTGTTACTTTCTTTGCGCCTAAAAACCCATGGTATCCTGTGCGTAACAATCATTTCGAGCATGCTATAATACTTCGCCATCTGGCGCGCAAGGACTTTCGCAGGGAGGAGCATATGACACAGACACTTGCTCTCATGAAATGGGTGAAGGACATGGAAAGATTGAGGCTCCTGACTCAAGATCTTGTGATTGTTTCAATGGGACCATATGCGTCGAATCAACATGGTCTATATGGCCTAGGTGATCCAAATTGAAATGTCAATCAGTTTCGGATATGCCACCATCTTCCTCCAATCAGCTGGCATGCCTGCTATTCAGTCCTTTAATTTCAACAAGAGTTTTCCATCGGTCCACAGTATATACACTGGGATTGCTATCCCGCTGATTGGTACGCTTGACCGTCGCACTTTCTTCTTTTGGGGCTCTTCGTCGATCGATCTGGCTGTGCTGGTTGTTGGTATCCTTGGATTCATACATGGAACTTGGAATGTGTCTGTTGCCGCCGGTGCTGTCGCGATCCTTGTCCAAGTCGTCTTCAAGCTCTCTCTTGGGCCTACGACCTATGTCATCGTCGCCAAATCCCCCTCCAATCGCATTCGTGCTTAGACCATTGTGCAGCTGCGCCGCTTCTTGTTGTGGGCGTTTTTAGTATTTTCTCTCAACTTAACCCTCGTACGTTCAACTCGAACAGCGACGCGTGGAATTGGGAGCCAAGACTAGTCTCTTTTACTTTGGCCTTTGCAGCTTCTGGGCTGTCTAGACCCACTTCTTCCTACCCATGGTAATGAACCGCAGCTATGCTGATATCGTTACCTCTTCCAAATGGAAGGTCGCCGGTCGCAAGTTCTCAACTATTCACATCGACTGTAAGTCATTTCTGTACGATCAGATCAAAAGATTGCGGTGCCTCGTTATTTCTCACGTACATTTAATGAAATAGGCTTGCTAGTGTGCCTTAATGCCGGTGTTCGAAATCCCCCTCGCTACTGGCGATGATAAGAAGTCAGTCGGTACAAGCCTACTGTTAGCAAAACTCAAGTCTGTGACACCCATTCGAAATAAATCATGGAACAGTACTCTTTCTTAGGTGGAAGTCACTCCATGGTACTTGGCGCTCCGGCTCGGCTGGGAGACAAGAGCGATGAAGCCAAGTCGGCGGTCGACTGAGAGGGCTCAATAATGCTCGGTGAAGTTGAAGGGCAACTGCCGACCGTGGATGAATGGTAAGCATTGTGTTATGTCTAGATTCCTTGTTCTACGTATTTTCTGTAACAATCTAACCTGACACCCTAACTAAGCCCACGGAGTTTCCATGATATGATAAGAACAATCCGGATGCGAAGCCTCTTACACCCTCATGACCAAAGAAGTGCGTCAAATGCGGACACAGCTAACTACTGCCATTAAATGTATGCGACATTATAACAGACACCCGGTGTGAAGAAGGACATATAGTATAGGCTGAGCAGATAAATGTCCTGCAGAAGTAGCTCTCCTATTCAATGGACTCTTTCACGCCCCAAGGAAAAACTCACACCGAGAAAGGAATTAGCATGCCAAATGTGAGTTATAGAAAACCAACAGTAAGAAGTAACAACTAACATCGTGGCTATACAGCGCAGGGAGCGACGGCGCTATCTACATCAGCCACGACGATAGGCAAGTATATAATGGAGAATTTCTCCAATTACAAGATAGAACGCTCTCCAGCTATCAATAGCATGAGATTACCAAAGACCCTCTGCACGCTCACTAGATCAGGACAAGCCCTTTTTCATCAAGAACTAAGCTCTGCATGCTCTGCCAATATAGACCGGTTTGTCAGTTA
Organism: Paramyrothecium roridum; assembly: GCA_003012165.1. NCBI lineage: Eukaryota > Fungi > Ascomycota > Sordariomycetes > Hypocreales > Stachybotryaceae > Paramyrothecium > Paramyrothecium roridum. Next base: position 10,453 of record PXOD01000778.1, read on the forward strand.
GGAACCCAGTACCCTACACTTTCGCGCGCATCGGGTAGTCAGACCATCACAACGATTGCATTAATGGGTAGATCTAAAATGATATACATGATAGGGATAATAGTCAGTGGAAGTGATCCTGCTCCAGGTTTTGCCCATTTATGATAAATGGTGTTTAAAGTGATAGATTAAAGGCTGCGAAATATATTTAACCACCACCGCCACTGATTGATTTCCACTTGTGGACGGTGGTTTTTTTGCGAGACACCATGGCCCCGCTTCGAGCCCTCATCGTCTCCGAAGCCCAGTGCTAGTTCCACTCATCAATTCAACACAACCGCAATATCCACCATAAGGGACCTGTGCATTGGCCCTTTTGACTCGGCACCAGGGGGAGGAAAAAAAGTAAGACGAGAAGCCGCTGTGAGACGCAAATTTTCCACCAAAGTTCTTCTCACGGTCCTGAGTATTATGTCCATTGCAATAGGAGTACTTTGGCTTTTGGGCATGGCAATACTTCCAGAAACGTAGGGGCCAGCGATCCTTCATGCTTGCGCAGCAGAACTGACAGCAAAGCCTGAGAATGATAAAGTCTATCTTTGCCGTGGTGTGCCGATGCGGAGCAGGGTAGAAAACTATTTGGACTTATATTTAAGGTGTTGTTTTTAGGCGTGGCCACTGCTGTTCCCAGAGCCAATTGTGCTTATGCTCAGCATATGCATGGCCACTGTCTTTAGGTATGTTGCATTCGTTGACAGGAGCGTTCCTGATAGTCTACCAAGAAAATCGTGGATTAGCACTTGGCATTGGTGACCGTGCTTCCATTGGCCCTAGAGCGTCGTACATAGCACATGTCGCATTTTGGTACTTCAAATGAAGCTTTAGGCAATGTATTGAAATAGCTAGCAATCTGAGTTTAAGACAAACAGTACAAAGTTCAAGTAAAATCAGTAAGCGTATGTAACTGATTCTGTCCAGATCCCGTCCTAATCTGGAAATTTATTGGCTCATTTACGCATTTGGATCAAACTCGGGAGCGAGGTTACCTGGACACTCAAGCTCTGTGGGGCAGTACCACCTTGACGAGTCAAGATATCCATTAAATGCGCCATCCTTGATAGCCATGGCCGCTGAACCAAAGTCATGGTCCGACACTGCCTGTCGGAGCTCAGGTGAGATTGCGTCCCAGTCAATAAGGCCGACGGGACGGCCATATCGCCAGCTTCCAAAGTGATTCTCTGGAGGCTCGTCACCATCACCATCCTTAGCCCAACGGAATGCGTGTGTGCTAGGTCCGTCCTTGTGATACACAGCTTTAACGTGGCTGTCCAACATAGGAGGCGCCACACCCTCGTCTGTCAACCGAATGTCCCAGTCACCGTGAGCAGACGTGGCGGCGAACTTGAGTTGACCATCCTTGACCCAGACGGCAATATGTTCCCAATCATGACGGTGACCAGGCTTGTCGACCTCGAAGTAGTAGTCGTAAATGTGGGCGCACCAGCCGTTATTGCACTTGGTACGGACATAAACGTTTGTGTTTCTCAACCGGTCCTCGTTACGGCATTGCCCGAGAAGTTCTTCATCACTTTTGCCAGGATCGTCTCCTTGGTTGATTTGACCATCAGGAGATATAGCTGCTGCGTTGTAGCAGCTATCCGTGTCAAAGTCTAGAGCAGGGGCCCATCTGTCCTGGTCATCTGTCGCCTGGGCAGGAATTCCGCTAATCAGATCTCTGGCATACAGGTTTTTGGCCTGCAACGGAGATGCAGAAACGACGGCTGAGGCCACGGCAGCGCCGAGGAGGCTTTTAAAGAGGGTCATGTTGTCAAACAAGGATATATTGTGTGGTTTGGATGCGTTTGTTTGTGTGCTTGAGTTTTCTAGAAATGTCTTGGAATTAAAAAAGCAGGAACTTACAAGCTTTATATAGAGGAGTAACGAGTTGTAAAGACATAGATCGGCTCATCGACTAGGAGAGAGCGCTATCCAAAGCCTTGTTGGAAGTTGGTGTCGTCAAAGAGGCAACAACCTTGAACATTACCATGCCCTGGTATTGAAAGTTCCTATGACGTGTTGGCCGTCAGCCTCGCACTGAGTCCGAGGTTATCCAACGAATGCTCTTCAGAATAATTACGATGTTACTATGTTGATTGCCTGGCTCGAGATCTTACATGTAATCACAGGTGTGCCGAAGAATCCTTCTAGCGTCATAACCAAACACGGGCCATTGCGGTACGCCAGCCCTGGCTAGTCTCTAGTGTACCGAGCTTGGCCTAAGGTTGTCGAAGAGTTGGGCTTTCTCAGAGACCAAAATAGAAGCAGAGGGCCCACCTTGTACCCTGCACCTCACGTGAAGTACTATTGAGCAGTGGTTACACTGCCTAGCAGGCTGTGTCCACTTATGAAATGAACTGTAACTGCTCTACCGTAATACACTGGTTGATCGCTCCTTCCTTCATGCCTTAGAATGGACGGACCATTGGTCAATATAAAAAAAAAGATAGTCAGGGGGTTTCCGAGCTGAAATCCGAAGCGGCAAATACGTCATTTGCATGAAACAAGCTTAAGTTAGGATTGATCGGCAGCTCAATTTCTTTGGTTAAACGAGCTGGGGTAAGCCCTAATCTTACGGACGCCCAATTCGATCAAAAGTTCCGAAAAGTGGCAAGCATCATCCCTGCATATTATGACTGAATTAGGAAATGTCCGCACAGCGATCATTAACCCATTGTGACCTTGTTTTATCAGTTGAGACCCTCCTGTCTATAGTTTGGCTGCTACAAGACTGACTGAGTGGCAATAGAACTTGATGAGGCGAAGCTGACGGTTAACCTGCCTTTTCAATTTCAATATAGGAGCCTGGTTATAAATAGGTATAGTCGTACTCAGTCATAAGTGCTCAGCTGATGCTGACTAGATTTCGCAGGACTTCACATTCATAGTTGTGGTTGGTGCCAGAGCTGGCCAAGTGACATCCGAAGCTTCGTCCCTGAGCGTGGAGTACGTGCTTTTTATTGATTCACTACCAAAAACCGACAAGGCATTATCAATGAACTAGTTGATGCCTTCAACACGGTGATCATCCCATTCAACATGAGCGCCGTCTAGATCAAGCACCATATTCCGACTCAGGCCTCCAGCTTTGGCATTGTACGCAGGCCAAGCTACGTCGGTAGTGTTGTCAAAGTTTGGATCCTGGCTGACAAAAAAGTTGATCCACGCCTTATTTATAATTTCTGAGAGTGCCTTGGCCTGGGCGATAGACTCAGCGTCGCCGTCAACGAAAGGGTTTGTGGCGTAGCCATTGCCGTTCAGATTGTTGAAAACAAAGGCGACCTGCGTTTGGGATTAGCGTTGCAGAAAGATAGCCTATGGAATCTAAATACCACAGACCTCGTGGAAATGCGTTGAGCCGATGAGGTTGTTACCGTAGACCTGTACATCGAAGGAGTACGAGTATGACTTAACATCGTGATCAGACCACGCCAGATCGGCTCGTCTGCGTGAGTACTGCATCCACCTAACAACGCCGTTAATTGAAAAACATTATGTGAACTGATGGCATGGAGAGCATACAAATCTCCCCCCAAAAAAAAACAAAAAAACGCGGCACCCCGGCGAAATTGCAGTCCCAGGCTTCTTGAATACTCATCCCCAGCTTGGATAACATGGGGCCATTCCTCCAGACTTGGAATGCCAAGGCGCCGTATGTAGGGATAGAGGCACATGACTTCGTCCACGAGATTGACAATTGGCTTGCCCGTATTTCCCTCGGCCTGGAAGGGATGACGCTACGTAAGGTAAATCACATATCCGTGTCTAAGTTAATACCCGTACCATTGGGTCCTCTGTTTTTACCAAAGCAGCCTGCGCCCTCATCGTTGTTGGTCCGATAAGAATTGGTACCTTGGTGAATTCACCACGAGCAAGTTGATTGTGGAAGTAATCGACAAGAAAGTCACCATCTTTCACGGGAACCCAGGTGCCAGGTCCGTCGTCCGTATAGTTGAGCGCCTTGTTGATGTCCTCAAAAGGGGAGGTCCCGGAGACAGCCGAGCGACGCCGGCGTGCCAACGAACCTGGCGCAGGAGGGCACGCGCTTGACTAGTATGTCGTACGTGGCTTGCTGAGCAATAGTGGCCTTGAATCCTCGGGGTTGGCGCCAAACGCTGATTCAATTTTCTTCAGCAGGGTTCATGGAGGGAGAATCCTTCTATGAAGGTCAAACTTACGTCGATCCAAATCCTGACTGTGCGGCAACGCTTCGAAACAAGCCGTCGTGCTGGCCTCTGTAAGCAAAAACCTGGGCGGTGACAGATTCTGCACCTGCAGACTCGCCAAAGATTGTAACTGCGTCTTTGTCACCACCAGTGGGCCAATGTTCTCATTCAGCCAGCGCAGAGCAAGGCGCTGGCCGCGGAAGCCGATGTTGGTCAGGCCTGCGTCTTGCGCCTCCTTTCCATTCAGGAAGCCAAATACAGACAGGGGGTAGTTGAAGCTTACGCCGATGGTAGGCGTGCCCTGCGCAACCGAATCCTCTACGAAGAAGCTCATATTATATCGTGCGTCCCCAGAGCCTCCCTGCGCCAATCCACACCCGTGAATCCATGCCGCGACAGGGTACTTTGGGTCCTTAGAGATTCCTGCTGGCCGAATTACATTGATGTACAGGCAATCCTCAGACTCTTGATATCCAATCTGATCCGCACCGTAGCCATGGCAGTGCCGCGGGTACTCGATGGCCGGTTGCTTGCCACGCCACGTTAAGTCCAAACCCTCTGCAACGGCGAATCGCTTAGGTTTCTAGGTTACTCTAGTCAGCTATTCCAGGTAGCATCGTGCACCATGCCCAGGTACTGCTCCGAGGACTTGGGCAATAGCGTTGGCATACCTTGGCAAAAAGCATGCCTGGGAAAAAGTCCTGGTGAAAGCTGGGATTGTAAAGGCCATAGTAGGTGCCATTTCGTAATGTCGCTGTTGGCTCTCCCTTTGAACCACACACCCGACCATCTAAAATAGTAAAGAGACTGAAACACAAAGTGGCCAGGAGGCGAGGAGAGAATACCATTGGGACTTCGAAGCCTGACTTGATGTCGGCTCAAGGTATACCATCCAGATTAGCGGAATCACGAAAACTGCGGACAGCGTAGTGTACGTCTAATGGGATATGGGCTTCTGCAATGAAGTTTATCTTCTTAAAAAGCCGTAAAGCCGATACCTTCTGAGCTAAAGATGTGTTTTGCGGAAAGGGGCTTCTCAAATTTTCATGGTGTTGCGATAGCTTTGCCTTTGGCCACCTGTTAATGTCACCAATATTTGCCGTGTCGTGTGGATACCTTGTACCACCTTCTGCTGTCCTCAGCTCGTAATATGCTGAGTTCGAATTGCTGGAAATTGCCCGAAATAACTGAATACGCTCTGGTGTAGCAAGCATTGGGCCCAAATCCAAGACGCACATGAGCGATGGAAGGTAAGACTGACGTCTTCGTCCGGCATCTCATTAACCTCTGAGAAAATCAACATTTTCGCTCTCCATGTCAGATCCGTCTTTTGGACGGATTTGAACAGTCGCCGGTCCAGGGGCGCCCATGTCCAGGCGTTCATCCATATCTTCGACGCCATCTGCTCGTCGGGTAGAAAACCACTTAGCTAGTTCTTCCGTAAGTCCTAGGGGTTGACTCAGTGTGAGTGATGCGTTGTGGTTCTTAGCACACATTACAGAATGTTTTGGATTCGACAAAGGCCGTGATGAGTTGATGCGCTCCATCAACTCCATTTAATCGCCCACCTTCACCATAGCCGGCTGGACAACCCAGTGGTGCCATCCAGTTCTACCAGTATTTTGAGCGGTACTTGCGGCGTTTTTGTACTGAAAGCAACGGTGGTGTCTGAGCGAAGGCTGGCGGAGATGAGAAACTTATATAAGCACGTCTTGTCCAACACGAAAAGTATCTGCATTGCAGATATTGCCTTCATTCAACTCGGCTGTGGAAAAGTTTTGGCCACAGCCTCCGATTCGGGAAAGATGCTCACGACCCGGGGCTTCAGCATTCCACTCCTCATAACAACGAGAACACTGCTGGTGAATGGCTTTATCTAAACTTCCATGAAACTTGATGAGCGCCCTTATTCAGCATCCGCTTAAATCCAGCAAAAGATGGTTTAAAGGAGATATAATAGCAATGATCAGATGGATAAGATGGAAGCTGGAATTGGGTCAATTCAAAGTCTCTATGTCACTTTTTACATAACCATGTGTGACTGCGGCTTTGACGTTTTCGATGCTTTCTGCTGCACCTGACTAAACTAATCGAATAGTGTATGAGGGCGTTTTAGGCATCTTGAAAGTGCCTGGGTTTGGAGCAGTAGGGGGTCCTCACTTTAGAAGTGGCCAAAACTGGCGAAAATGCCTTCCTAGTTACTAATTAGCATCGTTGACGAAGATGAAGTCGAGAGGACTGTGTTAAATTTCATTGATCCCAGCAATTATTTGATCTCCTCTTTCTCTCTATCGGGGTTGTATTGATTTCGTGGCAGAAGAAGTATTGCTGTATGACTTCGGTCCAAGGGCATTGCCGCGACCTTTTGCATTTATCTGCCGGAATATGGCTGGAAGAGCTTTCCAGCAAGAATGAAAACATGTACCGCAAATGGCGGAATGTGCTTCTATAACATAAGTACTGTTCTGGTAATGGAAAAACTATGAATCTCTTGAAACATATTCCGCAACATGACCCCATCTGAGCAGAGTAGCTGGAATCTCGTCATATTACACACAAAGCGGTGACAAAAAGATATATTAAAAGCAGCGTCTCATTTATAGGGCCAGTGGCAATAGGCCCTAGTGCGAGCGATGGAAGCGGTCCACGTCGAGATTATTCACAATTTTGCCAGGGCAAATTCGGCAAAGCGTTACACTATTGTGTCCCCTGACCAAGCCACAGGTGTCATCATCCTTCCCAGGAACTACTCTTGAGGCAGCTCAATGGTATTCCTGTCAATCAAGGAAACTTTACCCATGATGAGTGCCGACTTTGCGTCCCGCAGCCACTCGACTGTCAATTCACCACCTTCTGAAGATTGTTGAGCGACCCTGAGCGTATTCCCTTCAAAGCCTGGGTGATATTTCTCAAGTCTAGCGCGGGTTGCGGGGTAGGAGAGCACGTGCGGAATAATGGCTCGGTGCGCAGAGCCGGTCTGGAAGTTGTCAGCTATGCTGACTAGATGAGGCCTGTTTAGTGGCTAGACGTACTGCAATATCCTCTTGGCAGTGTGCACCGGTGTTCAGAACCCTGCTGCGCAGGTGCTCTGGCTTCTGCGCTGAGATTTGGAACAGATACACGGGCTTGGGGGATAGTCCTTTGTTTGCCTACGGAGCAGTCAGTAACACCGCACGATGGTTTCAAGCTTCGTTTCAAGGAATAAGGTTTAGCTTGTGTTTCCAAAGCAAACTTACCAAATGAGGAATATCAAATTGAAGTGCCTTCAAGTCAAGTTCTGGGCTATACTCTAGAAGGATTGCTGACGATCCTTCGAACAGCCCAAGAGGCTCTCCGTTATCTTTCCAGGTAGAAGATGTCGCACCCTCAAAAATTTCCTTGAGTTCACTCCAACGCTCGGATTCTTTGGAGATGACTGGGAGTTTTACCAACTGCGGAAACTGGATTCCGACCAAGCTTTCATCTTCAAATGGGCTTTGATACAAGGAGGCAGACACAATGCCATGGAGCCTGGTCTGGAACCGCAAAGTCTTTGGAGTATCTGGCAGGGTGTTGAACAGATGGTAAGAAGCGGCCAAAGTGGCATGTCCGCAGAGAGGCGCTTCACTAGCAGGATTGAACCATCTCAAGGCGTAATCAGCCGATTTCGGTTGGTTTGTCGATTTATGGAGTGGAATGAGAAAAGCGGTCATAGGCAGGTTAATTTGCTTCGCCACGGCCTGAAGGGCCGATGCGGGTGGTGAAAGTGCGTAAGGGAAGTCATCTTTGTCTTCATGACTCACAGACTGGCTGGAGCTTGCGTCTGACTTCGGAAGGACTATCACCGCGGCCGGGTTCCCCGATGCAAACGAAGAGACAAATGCCTTGTAGCTGCTTACTTCGACATATGCCATTTTGCTCCAAAGTATGCAATTGTGGTTGGGGTTTGTCAAAGTGATGGTTCTTGATTCACTGAGGATAAGGGGAGTGAGATGATCCACTCACAAATTGCGTCATTGGCTATGGTCGATTATAAGGTCATCTCATCTTCCGGCGTGACTCATCTGAAGAGCGAAGAAAAATGTACGAGGTGGGGACAATCCCAGTAAGTTTCAGAACAAGTGATAAAATTGATTAATCTTCAAATTCCGATACAGACTGGTCCAAAAATAATACGAATGACAAACAGATGAAAAGCCCTACAAGGTCTGGGATACTTAGGGAATACACAACAGCCCATCACAAAGCCTCCCACGGTCGATTTTTGAACGTAATACTGGGTAGTGCCTACCTTCTCTCCATTTTGATCATCCAAAACAAGGCTCAGAGTGCCGGAGACCTGGTCAATTCTGCACTGGGCGAAATACCCCTAAGTGAATGCGGGGTATTACAATCTTGTGAGATCCAGTACAAGCGCCAAGTTCCAGGAGACTCACTCGCAAGAGGCACATTATTGCGCTTATGGCAAGTATGGACAACGCTGGCCGAGGGTCCATAATCACACAAAGCAGTTCGGGGTCTCGATATGTTCATAAATCTTGTAATTAAGTTCTGGGCACCTTTTGTCTCGTCGAGAAAATTCGCTGTACTGTGTGCAAACCACACGGGCCGGTTTACCGACATATATTCACATCCTCTTTAGCGGCGACAAAGCGAATATTAGACTGTATTCGTAGATACACTCTGGAAACGGAGGCTTTTTGGCGACGACAGAAAATCCAAGGCCCATAAATTGATTCTTGGTAATAGGCTCGTCGATGATTAGATTTACAACAGTCCTTAGTTTACATGAAGTAACAATGTTAGTCCAATTATGCGTTTATAGGAGTAACCACGATTCAATGCCACTTTAGGTTCATGTCCAGCCGTTCGCTTATGTGCCCTTTGCGGCAGGCAAAAGTGGTGTGGACTAACCAGATATCCCTGCGAGCTGCGTCTTGATGCGTATATAAGATTTACAATTGCTCGTTATTCTCTCTGATACCACTATTCAACCGATAATACTTGTTTGCCATGAGAAATGGATCGCAGTCGTCGCTGAAAACGGGCACTGGTTTTTGTGCGTAAAATATCACCGTATTACCCTGTTGTGTGTCAGTTTCGTGCATATTCTGCGGGTCTACTTTGTAGGGATAAATGCAATGCGGGGGGCTGGGACATGAGAGGCCCGATCAATTTCAATTTCCACAATTCCCATGATGCGCACTGAGCAGCACGTCTATGTGCCATAGTTGATACACACCTCGTCAGCACATCCGCGTAGCCTATTTCAATACAAGGGCCCAGGGTGCAAGGCCCTTACGCGCCTCTCTTGGCGTCGTCATTTCGAAAGACGTCAACATCATGCGCCTGATCAACGTCCAGACCCTACAAATCGAGGAATTTACTGGCTCCATTGTCCCAGCTTATGCAATCCTCTCGCATACATGGCATGAAAAAGAGGCAAATTTTGACGACTGGACACGACGGCGGACCCGTCTGTTCAAGTGGAGATGGCCTGGTTTTCGCAAAGTTGCCTGTCTGTGCAGGCAAGCTCTTCATGATGGCATTCCATATGTTTGGGCTGATACTGTTTGCATTGACAAAGCGAGTTCTGCAGAGCTATCGGAAGCAATAAATTCCATGTTCACCTGGTACAGTCGGGCGCAAATTTGCTATGTGTATTTGAGTGATGTCGAGCACCATACTCTATGCGAAGGTGATTCCTTCCAGGCTCTTCGTCATAGCAAATGGTTCACCCGTGGTTGGACATTGCAGGAACTCCTTGCACCAGCAAACACCATTTTCTACTCAAAAGAATGGAAAGCTTTGGGTACGAAGAGCGCCCTGGCTATGCAATTGGCTACGATAACGGGCATAGACTTAATGTGTCTCCAGAGGAAGCGCCGGCTGGACGAATACAGCATTGCACAGCGTATGGCTTGGGCAGCATACCGTTCAACCTCGCGAGAAGAAGATATGGCTTATTGCCTCCTGGGAATCTTCAATATTGCTATGCCATTGCTGTATGGGGAAGGAGAAGGTAAAGCGTTTCGAAGACTTCAAGAGGAGATCATCAAAGCCTCGGATGATCAAAGCATCCTGGCCTTTGATACTAACCTGTCCAATGAGACTATATTCGCGCATCATCCCACTGTTTTCAGAAGTGGAACCAAGATACATGCAAACCTTGCTCGAAAGATTACGGCACCTTTCTCAATCACTAATGCTGGCTTATCCATTACAACCCCATTGATACAAACGCTCTCTCCTTATTGGGTCCTCGCTGTCCTCAATTGCGTCGAAATCGATACGACCAAGGACATGAAGCGATCGCAAATATGCCTTCCTCTGTTTGGCAAAGACAGCAAGTATATGCGTGCACGGTCGCCAGTCAGTCTCATCAATAGAACTATTGATGACGGTGTTCTTAATTTTTACGCTGGAATTCCAGACCTTGGTCCGCAGGATGAATCCACTTACCTCATTTCTCACTTCGCCAAAGTCTACTCCGCGTATGGCACCGAGATGGATATGGCAATGAAAGGTTTTGAAGTTGATGGTGGTCCAGCCGCTGGCTTCATGATTACATTGCCTCAAGGATGGAATAACTACCGACTTGAACGGGCATACCCGGAGGAGGCATTGCGCTCTGACATAAGCTTTTTCACGCCCCCAAATCCGACTCTATCACAATTTCCCGGCGCACTTCTTTGTTTTAGGGAACACAGTGGTCGTAGTCCAACGGCACAAATTTTTGCCGTATATCTTGGACTGGAGCTGGACATTACGACCAAAGTCTTGCGGGACTGGGTCTGCCGAATAGTCAAAGTCGATTCGAAGGACATCCAACCCGATTATTTAAAAGAAATGGCGGAACAGCTCCAGAAAGAGCACGAGAACGGATTTCTAGGAGCTTCCCAGAAGCATTATCATCATGTAGAGGATATAATTGTGGCAGCACGCACCATGTTTCCTACTCTGACGGGCGAACCCTGTGGCAAAATGATTATGGTTGAGCTGGTTTTGGGTGCCCACAAATCATCAAAGGAATGGGAAACATTGGCTTTGGGGTTGTAAGTGCTACTATCAAGCCAGTCGGTGTGTCCGATTGGTATAATGACCTATACCACGTAAAATGTGATAAAGGTTATCTGGCATGTAGTCATAATATGCGTGGATAATATGGCATATCACATTGGCTTCCATCAATTATTGGCCATCATCGCACAACTCGAGACGAATGATTGCCACCTTTTCGAATTCTACACCGAGTTCATTCCATCAAACCTCAGCAACCATATAGTAGCAAACCACATTCAGCGCGAAATGACCCGAAAGCGTGGGCCGAATGCACCAATAAAATAAAAAATGGAGTACTTGTGAGTCTTGCAGTAGAATTCCCAAGCAGTTGCACCTGATTATATGTAATAGGTTTTATGGTATCGTGAGCTGACCTATGAGCTGCATCACTCTTAGCCTGAGTGCATAAGCTCAGAACAGGTGTGAGATCAGGCAGGTATTAGCGCAGGTCAAAACGTATTGCAACGGGCCGTCATAATGCTGATCATACTTCAAGCTTGAGCAGTAGTGGTGTAGGACAGCGAGGGTGTAGTAGTCGAAGAGGGCTGACTCTTAGTGTAAGAAACAGATGAGACGCAAGAAACGATCTTTTAGGGCAGACGCAAATTTATATAAAGATCGACCAAATACAAAAAAGTAGTAGAATGGCTTCATCCATCTTTGATCTCCCTACTGCTTTAGAACTAGTCGGTTAGACCTGTTGGCTGGCTGGGCGAGGGCGCCTGATAGGAAAATCCTGACATTGTCTTGTTTGGAGGCAGCATAAAACTGTCGAAGCCTGTTCCTTCACGTGAAATACCTTGTTCTACAAGGTTCTCATCGATGCTCTGCAGAAGACCTAGCCACGGTAGCCATGCTACAACGAAACGTATAATGGTGGATCGCTTCTCTTGTTGTTGATCAAGCCGCCTATTACGGGCAGCACTTCGGCCATCGGAGCTCGGATTGCTCTGAGGAATATCGAATGTAAGATTCACAGGCGAGAAGACGTCATCTTCAGTCTTCGGAAATAATCTCTCTTTTGCAAGGGCGTAGATGGTTGCAACAAAACCGAAGAGGCCAACAAGGAATGGCAAAAGTTGACCGGGGTTGGAAAGTGCATTTCCCTGTCCACCAAGAACACCAACAACGTGGTTGAAATTGAGAGTGAATTCAACAGAAAAAGCAGAGAAAAGAAGCCAGAAGACGTTGAAAATTCGAAGTACTTTGTGAAGAAGCAATAGCCTGACAGTGTTAGTCCCCAGCTGTAGACAAATCAAGCCCACAACTTACTCTTTCGTCTTAAGTCCTGTGATATAGTGCGGACGAGACCAGGCAGAAGCTTTTGCAGACTCGGCCCAACGCCGGCTGAAAGTATTGAGAAAGCTAGACACGGAAAACCATGCTGCAAGACCAGAGACCAGAACCATAGCTCCGTACCAGGCAATGCAGCAGGCACAGACAATGATATAATAGTAACGGATTCCTCCACCTGCTGGTAGCTTGGAAAAGAAGAAGGTGTATGTAGTTTCGCATTCTGGGGGGTTGGCAGGCTCAATGCCCTCCAATGCAGTCATTGGGTCCAGCTTCCCAGTGATTCCCCAAGCCCAGAACCAGCACCCGTAGACGCTTACGGCGAGGCAGATGATAAGGCGAATATGGGAGCCGTAGCTACCGAATAGACGAACAGCAGCAGGGCCATGGTCCTTGTAAAGTCGAGTGCGGTAGCCCCAGAGTGATAAGGTGCCGAAGACAGTGCCACTGCATAGATGCATAAGGACAAGTCCATCCACTTGACTCAAGGTGCCTGATACAGAATCATTGAGCATGGCGATGAGGAGAGTCAGGAGAAAAATGGTGTTTGTGTCTGCAGCGGAGCCAATGGAGGTCGGAAGAACTGTGTTGGCAATAATGGCCTGCAACCAGACAAAGTAAATACCGAGGCGGACGCCGAGTCCATAATAATCAGAGGCAACGGCCGTTTGACAAGCGAAGCCATTATCCCGTGTGATCAGCATGATGAGACGCAAGGCGAGTCTGTCTCGTGGGTATGAAATGGCAGAATCGACTGGACAATGGCAACTCGCGGAAACAAATCTTATTTATTGTACAAGGTGTACCCATGTCAGAGCGGTTGAAATGTCATGATAGTTGTTTGCCGCTAGATCGAATTGGCAAACCCGTCAGCACTAGCCATGCAAAGATTTGAGCCGTCTTGGCAGCCTTGCCGTTTCATGAGCTGAAAGCATTGGTGCCATTGTATTTGGGGGCTGGGCGATCGATGGACGAAAAGAGTCCCCCCTTTTCTTTCCTTCTGTTTTTATCATGTTGCATAACTACAATACATCTTCTAACCAGCAAAATGGGCAGCTTGCCTCATCCCATTTTGACTCATCATAAATTTTACAGTCAGCCCTAAGGCTCCTGCCTGCACGATTGCCCACAAGGCTCCGGAAACTTATGATGCGGCTTTGCAAGGATGATTTTACTTGGATGATTTTTGAGCGTTGTCATTGGGTCAGTTCTGGGCTCAGGCTGGGCACCAACTGCTTGTTTGTCGCCGATAGCAAGGCCCCCTCAGCCGCACGAGTTTTGCGCTTACCAGAAAAAGTTATACCAAGCTGGGCTACCGCCAGTCGAGGCTTAAGCGAAGCCTGGATGGGAGACCTGGTGGAGCAAGGAAGTGAGGCTGTCGTGCACGGTTAAGCCACAATGTATTATCTTTTGCGCCGTCCGGCAAGCAATGCCAGTTGAAAGTATCAGGGGAGACTTTCATTTGAGTAAGGAAATTGACGATTGGTACAGTAAAGACAAGTAAGGATGGCTTACTGGGCAAAGCAGATACCGTATTTTTATTGCTGTTGTATCTATTGTCATAGAGCGGAACTTTCTCCACCTATGGAGGCGAGCTGATTTGCCGTGACTAATGGGAACTTGAGTTGCCTGTTTACCTAAAATATATATCGATATTTGACGCTTGCTTGCCGGGCATTGTTGACTGCTAGGTTCATAGATTTCTTTTGAGGTCTGCCGCTTTGACCAAGTCATTCAGGACCCCTCTCCATATTTGAATAGGCGCCTCGATGGGAATTTGACACCTAACATTTTAGTCAAGTATATGACCTTTGAGCAAATAGAATATGAATTCTGTTAGCCGACACTGGTTGGCACTCAACATCCCTTCTAACACCTAAATTGCGGGTACATGCGGGCACTCACCGTAGCTCAGGAATATGTGGATGTAAACTACTAATGAGCAAAGTCCAGGGCATCCAACGCATCATTGTAGAATGCTCATTTTTGTTTCAGAACTAGTTTTCTACGTTCAGTTAGCTTCAATTCACTCAGAGATGACGAGAAGAACATCAGGCTTAACTTGAGTATGGTGCAAGGAAGCACAATATACTAGTAGGGGCATTTTGGTACAATGAAAATAGAGAGCTACGGTCGACCATGGGATAAAGTCGCATCATTTCCTCAATCGCGAGTGCAGTGGCACACACTCGACGGTACAAAGGTCCTATGAAAGGGCTTCGGCTTCTACATGCGCATTTTCAACAAGCACCTATAAAGCTTAAAAAATTGATTATAGAAGGGAGCCGAGCGTGCTGCCATTTCCATCTTACCCAATAACATGCTCGGAGTGGTTGCGCTATCGATGTCGGAAAATACGCAATCTTAGTCGCAAATGGCCATGCTTATAAGCTTACGCTTTCGAAGACACGAACAACCACATTGGTGCCATTATTAAGACGGATCAGCCTGGCATTCAATTCTCTTACGACTGGGACAATATGGGCCGGCATCTCACAGAGTCCGGAAGTGTGAAAATCGACAATATCAGTGCGCCGTGGGATGACGCACTGGGCTGGAACACTAGTGAAAGAAAACGCGATCCTCGAGATCCCTTTCGTTTCGCTTCTGCTTCCCACGTACGTTTGAATCCGAACTGCATGAGAGACCCGCAAGCTGGCTATATTCCGGGCTTAGTATATAACTTATGTTTAGCAATTTCTACCTCGGGATTGCTTGGGGTGCTTTGACTGAGGCATCAAAGTACACGAATACCTCAACGCGAGCTTGGCCATTTGGAAGTGATGTTCGTATAACCCCTGACCTTATCCATTATTCAGTGCCCATCTTGTAGCACGTCTAAGACCCAAGCTGTGCAAAACAAGGTTAAACCCGAAAATGAATTATATATTTTAGCAACATATGGAAACCCTTCTTTTTTATCTCCGCACCGCCACAGCCCTTACCGACAAGACTGGTCTCGAAGTTGACATTATCTGTAAACATGTCTACACTCTCGACTCTCGTGCGAAGGTTACAGCCCAAGACAGGACTGTGCTCGTCGAATGGGTAGCGAGTGTTAGAGTCACAGCCATAGACATTAGGTTGAGAGTTACTCCAGGCGTTTTTGAGGTGATAGGTGCCAAATCTACGGCTTGCAAGGTGGGTTTGGATAGGTTCTGGCGCGATATTAGAACCCATACCCTTCATGACCCCGTGGCTTATAAAAACCGGGAGCTTGGTCGGTATCAGCTTTTGAAGGAAACTCCACAGCCGACGTGTTTTACGTAGTGGTGAGAACCACCATGGCTTGCAGCTCCATCGGTTCATCAAGTAGGTGCGAGAAATAGTTGGAAAAACTAGTTGATAGGTGGTCGACATTTTCAGTTACGCAGCACTAAGCACAACAATATCTAGAGCTGAGTCATTCAAAATGTAACTTTCGAGGAGCAAGCCTCTTTAAATTATTAAAGGACCTTCTTAATACCGGTAGCTGTACTTAGAGGCGCCTTTGACGAAGAACTCTAAGCTAGCAAAGCAGACACTGCGAAATGCGACTGGCAAAATGATTAGGAATGCTTATCAACTCATCGCTCAAGTCGCAGGTCTTGGCGGATAAACTGTGCTTGTAGCAAGCCCCCCCTTTTTTTATCATGTGTCGAGTATGAGGCGTGATACCCTCAGTGGCTGGCCAAGGTTTTGGGCACCGAATAGACCTATGGCATTCAGTGGAACCTGTGAGAGGGCAGGGCGCGATCATTATTGTCTGCAAGGTCGCAAATGAGATGATCTGGATCTGAGATAGTCTCGGCACTGTTTAATGAACCAAAAAGAAGTCCAAAATCCATTCCAGAACTGCATTCAGTATTTGTATTTAGCTCGTGTCTAGTCGATCTATCTGACAGTGGCGTATGGAATTGGAGTTGCACCAATGCACCCTAGTAGTACCTCTGTACGTGGCCCAGGTTTGTCTCTCACCCAGTCCGAGTTGAGAATGAGTTGTGTAATAAGCATAACAATGCTTTCCTCGTAGCTTCTACTATACTTCATAGATATTACCATGTAATCACCTAAGCAGGTTCTTTGATTCTTTGACCTTTTACTTCAACACCTCCATGCACATATATGACCAACCTACGCTAATGATTGGGCTCGTATCCAAAGCAACCTCCCGCGATCCACCATGGCTCCACTGGACCCTCAACGACCTGCATAACCCCTCTCGCCCAACACACGCAACAATATAAAGAAAATTCCCCTCATTTGATCATGCTATTCTAGGTCGTACTCAAAGATTCGTTTTTGTAATCGAATAATTGCTCAGCAATTGCATCAAAATGAGCGACCCAGCACGGCGCAGCGGCGCGGCAGGGGGCAAACTGGTTGCGTTAATCACATTAATTGATACAAGTGCGAAACCCAACACAACTTGTTTGCTCTTCATATAGGTCGATGTTGCATACTAAATTGAAGCAGTGTCATCAATTTGGTTTGGGTATTGTCAGGTAAGAAATAGGTCACCAGGCATATTTGAAGTGGGGCATCTGATGAAATGATGTTTTGCGTCTAATAGGGAGTTTTTGCTGGCGTTTTGGTCTCGCCGGACTTTCTCGAAACCTTTCCTCAAATACGGGATGCCAGCATTTCCGGCATTGTCACGAGCTGCTTCTTGGTACGTTTAAGGCATAATAGGCACTGATTTGATACACGGATTGTGTGGCTGAAATATTCGAAACCACAGCTTGGGGCTTTCTTAGGTGCAATCACTGCCTTTGTGTCAGGCGACGCGGTCGGCCGTCGTAAGACCATTCTTTTGGGTCATCTGCTCAACGTCGTAGGTGCCAGTCTACAGTTTTCCTCGTGGTACCTAGGACAAATGGTGACTGGCCGGGTTTTGAACGGGTTTGGGATAGGCCTCACGTCGACAATGAGTCCAGTCTATCTGTCAGAATGCGTCTTGGCACAACACCGAGGCCTCTTGCTCGTCATAGGTGCATCTTCTAACGTTGCGTCCTTTTGTTTGGCCAACTGGATAAGCTACGCGGTCTATAATCAGCAAGGGGCCTTTCAATGGCGGTTTCCGCTCGCTTTCCAGTTGACTTTTGCTTGCATCATATTTCCCATCCTTCTTTGTAAGTTTCCATCATTAGCCCAATGGAGGCGGACATGGGTCAGAATCCAGAACTGATTAGCCGAGCAAGCAGGCATTCCAGAATCGCCTAGATGGCTCATGCTTGTGAATCGAGACCAAGATGCACTAAGTATTCTTCACAGGCTTATAGGGGACACTTTCGAATCTGGAGAAGATGAAAATCATCAACACCCAGCAGTGGCAGAATTTCGATCCATTAAGTCCGCCATTGAGTTCGAGAGAAGCAGCCAAGTGCCTGTATTTGATGCCCTGCGCTGTCGAGACAGAACACAAAGCTTTCGCCGCTTAATTCTGTCATGTGGTACGCAATTAATGCAACAATTCTGCGCCATTAATGCATTAGGTAAATGCCCCTTGAATATCCATCCAACACAGAGGAGGCACAAAGACGCTCATCAAGTCTCAGGTTTCTATCTTCCCTCTGTGCTACACGAAATCATTGGCTACAGCTTGCAGACGAGTCGACTCCTCACAGCCGTGACTGGAACAGTTTATTTCATCGCAGCCTTCACCAGCCTCTTCGTCATTGACTACATTGGGCGCCGCAAGTAAGACTGCGTTCAAAATCTCGTCAACGTACGCAGCAGCTAAACTTAATTCAAGGTTGATGATGTTTGGGTCGGTCAGTTGTGCCGCATGTCACCTCATAGCATCGGTGTGCCTTCGACAGGCTGAAATAGACCCTTCACAAGCCAAAGTCGTAAGTTTATGGTTGCCCCTACCATCGCTAGCCTTACACGCAAAGCAATACTAAATTTTGTTAGATGGGCCAAGCAACAGTGGCCATGTTCGTCATGTTCCACGTCTTCTTTGCACCGACGTGGGGTGGCGTACCATGGGTCTACGCGGCAGAGGTCAACTCTCTACAGTGGCGCACACGAGGGGCTGCCGCTGCAACATCAACCAACTGGCTCATGGGCTTTGTAGTGGTACAAATTACTAAGGTGGGAATCCAGAACCTGGGTTGGGCCTTTTATTTGAGTAAGTCGTGCCTTTATGGAGGTGGATGAGATAAAGGCTCTAACGACCGTGATTTCTTTAAAAGTCTTCGCTATCATGTGCTTCAGCTTTTGGCCTATCATTTTCTTCTTTTATCCCGAAACCTCACGTCGTACATTAGAAGACATGGATCAAGTCTTCTTACAAAACGATTCATGGTTTGTGTATGGAAAACAAGAGCTGACACAACGGCATCGGCCGGAGGGCCTGATAGAGGCAGAGAGGATGAGAATCGCACATACAGCTACACCGCCATCAGAAAGATAGAAGGGGAAGGCTGCCGCTACAGCATATGCTATGCAATCGAGCATCGTTCTCAAGTACTACAAATATTCATCTATTGCCATGAAAAAAGATCAAATATAAAATTGTGTTATTTTTATATGCTCCGCTGCGTTCAAACAATGTATAGTGTGCTCGACTTGGCTGGAGCATTGTGATCCGATGTGACCAATTCTGTTGAGAACCTTAAAAGAGCCGAGGATAGTATCACGGTGTGTTGGGGGCAAGAAAAATCGTGCCTTAGTCCGTAGCTTTATTTTGCTTACCCTAGACCGCAGGACCGTCTAGCTGTATAATAGATAAAAAGGG
>PXOD01000780.1:0-30412 GCA_003012165.1 Paramyrothecium roridum
AAATTTTTCTAAGATTTTCCTGCTAGTATTCGAGAAGAACTGTATTTTGCAGTCTGGTTTATTTTGCTCATCACTTGTCCGTACAGCTCTTAGCATTGTCTAAATTTGGATAAGGAAGACTTGGGAATGCACATGACGCCTCTGTAGCTTTTTGGCACTCACTAATTCGTGATCCACCAAATCGAGGCTTCAAAGGCGCAATGGAATAGAGTCATGCATAGAACGGGGGATTCTCTCATTAGCGAGGAAGGGGGCAAGATAAATAGATTGGAGTGGCGATTGAAAGAGGAGCTGAGGCTTGTTGGGTCAAGGTGGCTCGCAATCAGGCACGGGCCTGCTTTGGAATGACCATTGTGCTGCGAAAACTTGGCACGGTTGTCTTGAGCTTTTGTGAAGAATGCATAGCGGAGACGCGCTCATGCGATGCCATAGATTATTGACGCTGGTTGAGGTCAACCCTTATTGACGGAACGGGATCGGTCAATACTCCGCAACAGTTTTCAAATGAAGATGACCAAACACAGAGAAAGATGGTAAATAAGCAGGTTGGTTGGCCTCCTGGTCGCTCGCTTTCGCAATGAGACGGATTGCTGCCGAGGCGGCCAGGGTTCCCAGCTTGGACGGTGAAGAGGAGCACTGGGAGAAAAATGCTTCTGATTGCTTGTTGTGCCTATCCACGGGATTCCGTCATTGAGGCATCGAATACTTGGAAGGACATCGAGAGACGGCAAATGAATGGGGTTGGCCAGGTGTGCGGCATATGCGATGGGTCCCGGAGTCGACGGACGAACGAGGCTCGAGCAAGGAAGTAAGCCGGGGCACCATGTCCAGCTTGAGCAAGAAAAAAAAACCCAGCACAAGCGACACAGATCCTTCTGCTCATCTCGGCAGAGACGCAGTCTTGGATTAGCTCCCGTCTTGCGAGGTAGGGCGGGGGAGTGTTTCGGTCGTTCGAATGCCTTATTTAACCAGGCCCGCAGCAAGATCGTGCGGCTAAGCGGCTTACGGCTTAGCGTCAGGGGCACCGAGGGCCGGTGCCTACAGTGCGGGAACAGAGCTTCTGAAAAATGGATTGGTTGGTCTACGTACTGCGTACTCTAGTCGAGGCGGATCGCGCACGCGGATGGCGCAGTGCTCTGGCCCCGACGGGTTGCTTTTTGGGGCCTCTGCAACGGCTTCCTTGTCCATCGAATGCATTCGGCGACGACGGAGCACCGTGCTAACACTCAACATGTGCTCGACGGCGCGCGCCCCCTAACCAACTGACCTACCAACCACCGACCAACCAGCTCAAAAGAAGCTTGCAACGTACAGGCGCGGGCCATCCATCGCAGGTGTACCTGCATCAGGACCCCTGCAGCCCCTTGCAGTTAAGTTGGCTAGCTCAAAGGACGATGCATCCTGTTTACACCAACCTACTGGGCCCTTACTAATAAGTTGGCACGGTAGTCCGCCAATGCGCCTGGCGGGCGATTCGAAGCGTTTCCCGCTCGGAGAAAGCATTAAATAACGTGGGAATGCCATGGGCACCCCAAGTGGGCATGGGACGGGGAAATTCAAAGCAAGAAGCGGATGGGCTAGTGATGTTCCTGGATAGGAGGCATCAAGCGACCCGGTAGTCCTTGAAATTTGACCCTCCTTAGCCGGGAGGCTCCGTTTGCTGCGCTGTGCTACTATGCGTGTTATCGCCGTGCCTCCACCCAGGGGAGAGGGCCCTGGGTCTGGACAAGCAAACTTGTCAGGGACCCCTGGTCAGAGCCGTCTCATTCGCCTGCAAAGCCACACCACAGGGCCCTTCCCTGCTACCTTTCGATGGATGGTGCACCCACCAGGTTTATTGTCGCCGCCGTTCGTCTGGTCCCAGCGCGCTCCTCTAGGCACGGGCAGGGTTAGGCCGTTCTTTGCCTGCCAAGGTGAGGCAGGCGAGGTACCTCGCCCGCCTCCTCCAGCCGCTGCAGTACCTGCGCCCCAGCACTGAATTCGCCGCGGGTGCCCTGTCTTTCCTACAGGAAGAGGTACCTACTGTGCAGCCCCCTTCC
Source organism: Paramyrothecium roridum (assembly GCA_003012165.1). NCBI lineage: Eukaryota > Fungi > Ascomycota > Sordariomycetes > Hypocreales > Stachybotryaceae > Paramyrothecium > Paramyrothecium roridum. The sequence goes on from PXOD01000780.1 coordinate 2,040, forward strand.
TAAAATCCCCCAATCACGCCTGAAGCTCCACCCCCAATCTCACGCTGGACCGGACGTTTCCCAGTCGCTTGTGCTTGCTTGGCTAAGGTAGACCTGACTTGCATAGGGATTGACCTCTCGTTTCCCTCCTCCCCCCCTTCCCTTCCTTTCCTCCATCGTCAGTTGTCGAGCGTCACAAACCCGTGCAAAACTGCCTGCCAGCGGGCTCGTCGCTCCTTTTTTGTCGTTGTTGTCGTTGTTGCGTCTTGTCGACAAACTCTCAAGTCATTCCTTATTCTGTTATTTTCGAACTGCGTTGTGTGTAGTTGTGCAAACGCGCACCGTCAAAGTCGCTCCTTTCCCACCCTTCGACAATCGCTCATTTCGCTCGTCTGGCAGCCTCCTCAACCTTCCCCGAGGTTCTTTGCTCTTTTGCTCGCAAGAAAAACTCCGATCGCTCCGCTTCCATACATCGTGGCACCAACCCCCAAACCAAATCGATAATTTTAACCACGGAACAACCACATTCGTTCATTACATCTTCATGGGTTATGACTAGCCGTACTTTCGGATCCGACTTATAATACAATCGTTAATGATCATCGCCCGGATCCTACGAGACTCATCTGATAAAAACTTGAGGCTTGGCTCAAACTAATATTTATCATGGACTCGGTAAATTTTAGCGGCTATACGCTGCAGCCCCGTATTAATCTTCGGAGAGACATGGCTGCAGTCGTCGTGCAAGAGTTGCCGGCCCAGCTTGTCCCAAGAAAGGAAGAAAAATGTTCGGACTCGTCTGAATCCAATACTTGCGAGAAGCCGGTAGACAGTTCTACCAACACTATAGGTATCGTCATCGGCGTTGTGTAAGTGCCTTGCGAGTTGCTAAACCGCGCGATTGCTGGCTAACCACCTTGTGCAGCGTCCCGGCGCTTATCGCAGTCTGTGTTTTGTTCTACTTGCACCGGAGGAGCATTCGTCGCCAGAGAATGGAAGATCGCAAGGACCCCAACATGGACCTTGATTTCGGAATGGATGTGGCCCCAAAGAAGAAGAGAAAGAGCCTCATGTTTGGGGCCGGAGAGAAGCAAATCCACAAACCCGGGCAGCTTTCCATGGACATGAACCTTTCCTCGCCTTATCTGCTCCCTCCCGGCGTTCATCAGTCCCGGGATTCCCTCCACTCGCTGGCTAGGACTTTACCTAACGAACAAGACCCATACCGAACCATCGCCCATTACGCCAACAGCGATGCTGGCTCAATCCGATCCTTCCCTACTCGGGACCCTTCCATGTACAACAAACGCATGTCCGTCGTGACCGGCAAGTCCGTAGGCACCGTGAGGGGCCCTCCAACTCGCAACAACTCCATCCCCATATCGTCGCCCACCTCGCCCGTTGGCAACAATCCTTTTGCTACTCCAATCGCAGAGAAGCCTTCTCAGGATTTGCCCGCCCACCCTGCCCCTGCAGGCCGGAACATCAACCAATCAGTTGCTGATCCTGTCGACACCTCTCGCTTCGATACGGCTCCTTCGCATGGAAACGAATCTCGCTCTGACGAACTTCATCTGGGACTTCAGCAGCCTCCTGCCGCTTTGGCCAAGGAAACTCAGTACAGACCTCCCAGCCGGCCGACCTCCTCACTTTCTGATAGACATCAGAATTATGGCAATGATGGACGCCATGAGCAAGAACCTGCTGGTCTCGGTTTAGACTTTGATTTCCCCAAGCCCTCTTCTCCCGTGGTTCATGCACCCTCTATGCAAGAGAACAGCCCTCCTCAGATCCAGACCTCGACATATTACGACGAGGAGGAAGACTACGGACGTGGTCGAACTATGGAGCGGCAATCACGCATTCTCCCAGACCAGGGCCTCGCAGTCCCTGAGCAGAGCAACAAGAGACTGTCTGTGGGTTTCCGACCACTGCCACCAGATGAGGTGACTGAATCTGAAGATCCGGAATACCGAGCAAACCGCATCCGTTCATTCTACAAGGAATACTTCGATGATACCAAGGATGCACCTCTCCCACCAGTCCCGGCGCTGCCACAGTCCCAATCCCGGGGCAAACAGGAGTACTACGAGGATTATGATGCAGGCTATCTTGGAGAGGCGGCCTACTACGACGCTGACTCAAATGCCTTTGTCATGCCGTATGCGCAGCCCGTAACACGCCGCGCCATGACTCCTCCTCCTGCTGGACGATCTCGCGGCCCTGGAGGGCCTGGACCTCTCGGCCCTCCTCGAGGACCGTTCGGAGGAGGTATGCGGACAATGAGCCCGGGCCCAGGCCCACGTCGACCCCGTGCTGGCTCCCTGGGCCCTCGTGGACCACCCTCTGCATACAGCTCCCGTGCGCCGTCATCTTTGGGACCTAGGCCCGACTCTTCCGCCTCCGCCCGAGGACCGCGCCAGCCGAAGAAGATGGGACCTCCTCCCTCGGTTCTGCACACGCTGCCAACGCCCTCGAAGCTAAAAGACGACTCATTTGCAATTCTGGGTGCTGGTGACTTTGCACCCCCTGAATCATTCAAGGACTTCGCTGCTGGCCGCTCGCAAAGTCCGCTTGGCGAACGTCGCCCTTACCAAAACCCCAGCGTCCCTGTCGCCTCGCCGCTCGTCACGGCTTTTGATGAGCTGGCGGCCCTTCCTAGCCCGTGAGTATTGCCATTAGAAATATCCTTGCGTAAACTGCTTAACTAACCAAATTGTAGCCATGTGCTCCGAAAATCATCTACCTTTACCAACCTGGACTTCGCACCTCCCAAGAAGTTCAAGGACGCCGACACGATGAGCGACGCCGGCAGTATCAGGAGCAACCGAAGCGGCATCTCCGCTGTTCAGCTCACTGCTATCCGAAGCGGCGCAGGTCGTGTCAGCCGTCTCCCAGGCGATACCGTCTTCACCCAAGCGGCCATGCAAGACGAGCTGAAGCCCAAATGGGGCATGCGCCCCTAAGCTAATCGAGCGGCTTTGGGCGTCGAACGTGGCTTCTAGCGAGTTGTCTTTTTCCCATGGCCTCCGGGCTTGAATCGTCTTTTTCACCCAGCATTGCGTAGGCTTATTGGCTTGCACCAGCGTGCGATGGTATACTTGGTTTTCTTGTTTTCTCTGACTTGTCAGTCAAGGAGTCATTTGGATAATGATGCGACTTGGTTTTCTTATTGGGGTTTACGCGATTTGCATATAGAAGGAATTGGAGAAACACTCGCGGCGACAGACATGACAGCTAGCACTTGACGTAGCTTCTGCCGGGAATCTTGTACATAGGATATTGAAAAGCTCCAGTAGCAGTGCCTAGAAACATGGAACAGATGCAGTGCACGAAATTGAGAATCCGCCCGAGTGAGCTTTGTTGACTGTTACGTTCATTGGAGTATCAGGTGAAACTGCGACACGTTTTTGCTTGGCATGCTGTTAATCTAGGGCGCTGATGTAGCCAAAAAGGTTGGACTACTGTAAAGATCGTATCAGCAACCATTCCGTTAGGCACTAAAATCATCGCCGTGCTGAATCGCCCGCCAATCATAACGCAAAGTTTACCTATGTTGTTTCCATGTGGTGAAAACACGTGACTATGACGACCTAAGATGTAGCCCGTGGTATTTTTGGGCAATCTATTAAAACTAAGTAAGCCAGATAAGGTAGTTTTTTTAGGTGTTTATCATGGCAGTGTACCGAGGAACCGAGAAACCTTAAGAGCTGGCTGAGCCTCACAGGAAAGGCAAGGTCCGCTTGTCTGGTGGTGCCAACATGGCTCAAAGCCTGGTCGTGTGCTTGTGTGGAGATGGGTGCGAAGGCGTTACAGGTGAGAGGACTTGACGCAGCGATGATGGTGGCGCCATCGCTTAAATGTAAAGAAGCCGTTGAGTTGAGAGGATGGGGGAACTGACCAATCGACGCATTTGAAAAGGAATCAGAGCGAGCCGACCCAATGCGTTGACGTTCGTTTTGACGCGCAAACACGACGCCACCTTGGCTGCATGGCATCTTCAGGACTAATGCACGTCTTGAACCCTTCGGGGAAAGAAGCGAGGCACGGATGATGGCGCGGAGTGGATATGGATTGAGGAGATACGCTTGGCCCAGATCAGATCACGGAGTGATCGAAATACAGTGCTGTACGAGTGCTCCAGCCAGGCTGTGTTCATGTAGGCTATGATGCTGACACTGCGCATCGCATGCAGGCCGCCTGGTGGGTGGCAACGAGCCATGCCTGCCGAATTGCCGTCTTTGGATGAAAGATTGGGGGATTTACGAACTAGATCAGCATGCTGCTAGAGGAGAATACGAGCCCTTGGGTGCAGGAAGTGGGTTCACCCATGTCATGCTGTTCGACGAGCGGTGCAGCCCCCGCCAGCATTGACGGACAGGCACAAGGTCTGCGTTCAACGCTTGCAATTGCAACGGGACGCCAATCCTGCTAACATGGTGTGGTCATTGAGCAAGGTAACACATTGATATGCTTACTTTCCACGAAGGCGCATCACGCCGGCCACCATTGCTGAGAATATGAGGCTGACTTTATCAGGTTGCTATTTTTGTTTGTGCCTAGGCCCGAAGCCACTAGGTAAAACCATGCAATGATGGTTGTGATCCAGACTAGGGCCACCCAGCACTTAGCTTCGACCTCCCGATGCGGGTGGCTTCCGTACCTTTCCCTCAGTCCGTTGTTATGCTAGCCTGGCAATGAACCGGTAGGGACTTTGAGCTACGGAAAATCTCCAGGGCCAGATGAACAAACATCCTGGTATCAGAAGCACCCAAAGAGTTGAAGAAATTCGAAGCTCTATTGGACGTGTGTACCAGTACCATAAAAGACAGAAGCACGGCTTAATTTCATCGGTGGCCCTATGCTATCTACCTCATGTCAGTTTCTTGCTAATGGTGTTCTGGACCTGATCGACCGCATTCTCACTTTCTGAGCGGATGAATGGGCTCGCAGGCGGCGCCACTAGACAGAGGCGCAACCACTCGTGGGTAGGAGGCAAGGTATTTAGGGAGCCGCCTCAAGGCCACTGAAACTGAAATTGTTCAGCACGGTGTATAACCACGAAAGATTGACCGGTTCGGGAATTGGCTTGGCTCGACCTGAACTTGAGCAGATCCAGCCCGCAGGGACCATGTCTGAACCAAATCCTGACAGATCGGCCCAGAAGAAGGAGCACATTTTAAAAACCAAGACATTGATTTAGGCCTGTGTAATTGTTATGATTTTTATCACGGCGGGGATTTGAGCGGGACGCACAAGGCAAAGGCATGCTTCATGTTTCTAACCCGACACATAAAAAAAACTGCCGCTTGAGATTCTGGCGCTATGCATCCCTTGCCTGTGGTCACTGACTTCTTCTATGCCACCAGGGCCTAGAGCGCAAGGCAAACCCTAGGAAGATGCCGGCCATGCGAGCTCGTACAGGCATGGCGCCGCGGAGGCGACTTGACAGCAAGCCAGGTCCTCACTCATGGTTAAGTACCTCCCTACCTTAGCTTTTGCGTGCGGAAAACAACAACAACAATAATAAAACAACACAAACATATCTACATGCTCACTCTTTTTCCCGTGACCAGCGCAATCAAACTGTTGAGGGAATGTTCCAGCTGTTTGGGACGCAGCACATGAGCAAACTTTCCCTCGGAGACTCGCACCGTGAGGCTTCAAGTAATTCCCGCTAGAGCACAGCAATCGGACGTTAGCGGATGGCAGCTCACCAAGGACCCCCCGGGGACGACACCCGAGGTTGTGCTGGAGCGCCACCAGCAAAACAGCAAAAACCCGTAACCGGACCACTGCCACAGCCAGGACAATTGAGTTTCGTAGGATAGTGACCATGGAGGAACGGGGAGACCACCTGGGATTGGCTGTGTCGGTGGGCGACGGGCAGGGTCCCCCGAAAGTACCTGTTGCGTTTCGGGCAAAGGTCCCCCCTCCTCGTGTCCTTTCCTGAGGGTACCTATTTTACACAAGGTTCAGGCTCTTTGTTTGGGGAAGGTGCACTCGCTGGGCGCATGTCAGTGCCATTTCCGTTCGCGGCCTTACGCTATTGGGCCAGCTGCTCATGTTCATTTCCACTACCTTGACCTTAACAGTTGACCTTAATTCGGTGATCATCTCACTCCTCGGCTGTTTTCCCCCCGCTCCTCGTCCTCGTCCTTCTTTCTCGCGCTCAAAGCGACAGATCGACTGGCCCATCCTCTGCACCAGCTTCTGATGCGTCTCTGACATCGAACCAAAAATTTTTTCTTCTTTTTTTTCCCCCCTCCTTCCCATCGGATTTGCCGCCGCCCACTTCGCGTGTGTCTGATCGGATCCATCGTCCGTCCACGGTCTGCTGCTTCGGCGACCCGAGCCTTGGCGCCCCAGCGTGTGTGGGTGGAGATCCAGAGTCATTTTGGGCCACAGCTCAGGCTGAGCTGCGCCGAGCCAAGCCTGGGGGCCTAGCAAAAAAGGGACTGTCGTCCAGTCCGAGCCATTCGTCCCTCGTCTCACACGGCCACCTCCAAACATCTCGTGTCGGATCATATCAATTGCGATACGCTCTCCTTCCACCTTTCCGTCACCATCTTCCCCCCCCAGTCCACTAGAATCACTCCGCCATTTGTTTTCTGACGTCGTTCGGTTTCTCGCCAGGTACGTTTCTCGGCTGTTGCATATCCGCTATGGCCCTTTTCTCTTCTGATTTGCTTCACGTCCTTTATTGCTGCTGTTTCTGTTTTTGAGCTCTGCGCGGTTAGTGGCGATCAAGTCCTTTCTTGCTGCAGGTCCACGCAATTGGGGACTCCCTTCTCATGATTCGGAGTCTGCATTCCCATTGCCTATAGCGACATGTACTTGCCACCGGCTTGGCTTCGCTGATCATATCGCCTTTTCTCTCTCGTTGTGCTCTCTCTCCATCATCATCGTGCTGCACTCACTCGACTGGATTCTGTTGCGCTCAAAAAAAATAAAAATACGCGTTACTCTACCCCGTGGGCCGCCATACTAACATGGGCCTTACTAACAGGCAGCTCAACGTGAGCACACCGGGCCTCATCATGTCCAACACAAGCGCACCGCCGCCTACTGACGATGAGCCCTCGGTGCCTTCGCAGGCTCCCAGCCAGCAACCCTCTCAGCCGCCAGCATCATCACCAGCTCCTCAGCCTGATCCTGCGACGAGCGAACCACCACCTCCCGCGTCATCACCTTCATCATCGGCCGTGCCACCACCACCGCCTCCCCCGGCAACCACATCAAGCCAGCCGCCTCCGCCAGCAACATCATCGGCGCCTCCACCAGCGACCAGCAGCAGCGCCCCGCCACCCCCACAAACTACACTGTCAACTGTTTCGACAGCACCACCACCGACTAGCAGTGCGGTAGAGTCGTCGGCCGAGGAGACTTCTGGGCCGGGATCTACCGTCGTTACCATTACCTCATCCCGCGATGGCGAGACAAGTGTAGTCGTGGTAACCTCGACTAGGCAGCAGGAACTTTCATCAACCACTGGCCAACCTTCAGAGACGTCAGCGGGAGCAGCACCCATTGACCCCAGCAGCCAAAGCAGTGGTGGACTTTCAAAGGGAGCGACTGTAGCCATTGGTGTGGTAGTACCAATTGCTGCAATTGCCATTTTGGCTATTGTGGGCCTGATCTGGTGGAAGAAGCGCAGGGCGAGAATGTTGGCCGAAGAAGAGCGGAGGAAGGAGGTTGAGGACTACTCTTATAACCCCAATGCCGACCCGACGATTCCCTCGGTTGCTATGATGTCTGACAGCGGTTACGAGATGAGAGAGGACGGCTCTTCCGGCTACCGCGGTTGGGGAAATACTGTTGCCGGCTCAACAGGCCGCAAGGCATCTACCACGATCTCGAATGGTGTACCATACTCGGATGCGACATCACCTACCTACGGCAATGGTTCGGAGGCGAGATCCGGCGAACCACTTATCGACAGCTCGCAGTCAGGCGAGGGCGAAATCTTGGGCGCAATGGGACCTTCGGCAGCCAACAACCGTGGGGCTGATGTTCATCGAGGACCTTCCAACGCATCTTCGTCATACAGCGCAGCGGGCCGATCGGATGGCTCAGATGGACCAATCGGCGTCGCATATGGCAGCGGTGCTGGCTACTATGATTCGTACAGCCAGAATCCGTACACTGACAACCCTTATGGCAACTCGAGACCTCAAGAGATGGGAGGTGCGCCTGTCATTCGCGACAACCCGGCACGACGGAACACGCGCATTGAGAGCCCATCACACTATCCTCAAGGAAGTGTAGGCATCTCGCAAAATTTCTAAATACGATGTCAAATATAGCTCCTTACGTTTCTTTGGTGCGATATTCTATTATTTACATAATAATCATGGGGGGTTAAAAAGTTTCACTTACCTTGCCCGCCCCTTCTCAACAACCCTAGTTGGAAGCAAACAAAACGCCACCGGGTTATGAATCCTGTGCCCACCGCTGTTGGGCAAAGGCTTTTCATTTGTGTGTGGTTATACAACACTCGACCATATTGGCGGCATATGGAACGATTGACCTGATGCGGTCATTTGACGATTTGGTCTATACATATGAGGGATGGCATAGCGACGTTAAAATCAATTTTACTTTACTTTGTCGTAGCCTCACTGGGATTTTGTTGACTGTGGTTCCTGTTGAGGAGACAGATTGATAATCCTTACCAAGGTGGGCAACTTTGTCTAGGCATAACGATGGGAATTCTTTGCCGATTGATTATAAGAAGCAGATATATAAGGCGGATGCTTTGAGCAAATGCAGATAGCTTGACAGTAATTCCACATACTTGTTGAATCATCAATCAAACAACCAAAACCCGCTTGAGTAACAGTGTCAAGGATGGCCTTGAATCGTTCTGTCATGTGCACGTCATAGCCCATATACTTCAGAAGCAAAGCTCAAGTTCTCTTTGCCTGTTCCTCTTGTCTAGTGCTCTCAACGCCCAGTCATGCTATCTTGGCAACGCCTTTGACTCCCAAACCCTGGCTCAGCTCCATCCTTGCCCACCAGAAGCGACACTGCTCTAGCTCCTGAGTCGTCAGCGTTCGGGTACGGACCGGTGTGCCGGCCTTCTGTCCCTTGGCAGCTTCGTCGTTGCCCTCTCCAAACACGAGCAAGGAACCATCGCCGCCGCCGCCATCATCATCATCAAAAGGGGTGTTGAACAAGGGCCAGGAGTCTCCCAAGTCGCCATCGGGGCTCGCCGCAAAGCTGGTCCAGCGGCTGTTCATCTCCTTTGCGACGGCGACCAGGCCTGGCGCCGAGGGGCCCAGGGCATCGAGGTCGTGTGCGACGGCGACCGCCTGGTCCCCGTGGGAGGCGGCGCGGAAGGGCAGCGACACGGCGGCGTACTCGTACAGGTAGACGCGGGCGCCGGCTTGGGACAGGCGGTGCGCGGTGTGCAAGACCGGGCAGATGTAGGCGTAGTGGCCGTATGCCTCGCTCAGCCGGCGGAACTGCTTACCCCGGCGGCTGTCTTCGGGGCGGTTGGCGTAGGGCGATGTCGGCACGGTCACGGGGTCGGGGTATAGAGCCTCGATCGCATCGAGGTCTTCAGGGGAGAAGGCCGGGACAAGCGTGGCGAAGAAGCGGCGGAATTCGGCGTTCGTGTCGGCACGCTGGGGCACGAATCCGGCGCCCTCGTGGGAGCAGAAGCCCGTGATGACGGCTAGCCTCGAGGCACGACTTACAAGGGGCCCGGAGGTAGCAGCAGCGGCACCTTCGCCCTCCGTGGGGAGGGGCCTGGTCAGGTCATACCAGGCGTTCAAGGGCAGATCAGGCACAGCGCCGCCAGGCCCGTCGATGACGGGCTGGAAGGGCCAGGTAACGGAGACGCTGTGATCGGCCCAGACCATGACGGCGGCGTCGAGGAGGTCGTCGACGGGGAGCTGGGCCAGGGGCCTTCGGCGGGCGTGGCGACGAGGCTCCGCATCTGGTCGGCGACACGCGGGTGGGAGGGCGACAGAACAGACCGGGCCGTCGCGGAGCCGGACTCAAGAATGGCCTTGCGAAAGGGAAGGGGATTGGGGTGTAAAATGGCGTGACCAATCTGAGCGGAAACGGTCAGCGGCTCTTCGGCAAGAAAGTGACGATGCATGGGGGGAGCTGGTGTAAGTGCAATGCAAACACACAGAACCTCGAAACAGGGCGAGCGTCCATTTCAAGCTGTGATATGCGGAGGCACCGGTTGGGGCTCAAGCAGGAGAATCAACATGAAAATGGGTTTCGAGGAGGAACTGAGCAACTCACAGCGTGTGCACCGGCGCTCACGCCCATCAGGGTCAGGTCGTCCGCGTCGCCTCCAAACGCCCCGATCCACTGCCGCAACCACTCCACGGCGACCCTCTGGTCCTTGAGGCCCAGGTTGAGCTCGCGCGCAGCGTCGTCCCCGGCAAGGAAGCCCAGGGCGCCGAGGCGGTAGGAGATGCCGACTGCCAGGATGGGCCGCCCGGCCCACGCCACGAAGGAGGCGAGGTGGCGGTCGGAGGGGAAGCCGAAGTTGAAGGCGCCGCCGTGGACGTAGACGACAACAGGTAGGAGCCGGGGCTGGTCCGGGGATGCGGCGACGGACGGCCGGACGATGTTGAGCGTCAGCGGGTCCTCGGCCGTATCGTGCGGCGCCAGGGGAAACGGCTGCGTCGGGGCGTCCCGCTTATGCGCAGCTATCGACCGCCCCGGTTGCGGAGCGAGCGGCTCGGCGGCGCGGAAGCGTGGGGCGCGCGCGTAGGGGATGCCGTAGAACAGCTCGAGGGCCCGGGGCTGCCGGGGCGATGCTGGCTGGGCCCAGCCTACGATGCTGCAGCCGTTGACCGAGACTGCGGGGGCCGCGGCCATGGTTTGGACGGAGCGGGCAAGGGGTTGGTCAGTGACCCGGTTGCAAGGACGCGATGCGTTGGAGGAAAGGGGGAAGTTTGGTCCGGTTGCAGAGCCAGACAAGTCGCAAGAAGTGGCAGCCAAAGCTGCGAGGCTGAATTGTTCTTGTTGTTGGCGCCTTGTGTCGGCGAATATGTACGGCCAAGCCGGAGGTGATAGGTTCTAGCTTCATCGCGCGCCCGACTGGACCTTACGTCCTTGCTATAATGAAGGTGGGAATGACTCCGAGGTGCAGGAGGAAATACAGAAGAACTTTTCATTTCTTAGGTAGGTTATCTTCCCTTTCCTTTCCTTCTCTTTCTGATTTGAGTGCCGGTTTCATTTGACAACATCTTAACATCATCCTGCGGCTCATTATACCAAACTCGAGAGAGACTCACGAGTCCTTGAGCTGCTGTATTATAGGAACAAGCACCCCCGGCAGAAAACTGCTTTCACATTCGAAGTACCAACTGAAAACAGTAATATGCTTTTAGAAGTCATTGAATTATGGCTATCCTAGTCTGCATAGTCAACAGTACAAAATAAAATCTCGATACGGCGTTTGCCGACGGCTTGGCTTTTTGAAATGAACACATCCTCGACAGCCCTGAGCACCAAACCAAGAGCAAACCATATAGAAGTATTAGAGGTATAGCTGCGGTGCCCAGGCTGTTCAAAGAAGGGCTCAAGCTTCGTAACGCCGCAAAACGAACGGATTGTCAAATGGAACAACTTCCCCAACGCCAATGCTAATCATATCAAACCGAACCCAGACCAAGCCACGTCAAGACAACCTCCCGAACGTAGCCGACTCCCTCTTCTTTCGTGCGCAGTCTTGCACCACACGACCGGGTCATTGTAATCAGTCTTAGACCAAACCCAACTCTCGCCGTCGTTTCTTCTCGGCCCACTCGCGGCTCGCCATTCTAGAGCGTTCAGCAGCCTCCTCTCTTGCCCTCCTCGCGGCAGCCTCTCTTTCTGTCCGTTCGCGTTCTCTTTGTTGCGTGAAGCTATTATCTCGGGTGAAAATTGCTTTTCCACGTACCCGCTGCTTCTCGGCATCCTCGGCGGAGACGCTGCTCCTCTTACCGCTCATACTCCCCGTTGAGGTTGATGTCCCTCGACTCGTAGCATCCACCGGCACAACAATAGAGTTGCGTCCGCGGGCATCAGCTGGATCGTTACTGCCAGCCTTACTCGGCAGAGGCTTCAGACCGCCAATGGGAGCCCGCTTCGATTGCTTGGCTTCTTCCCGCTGAGGGAGTTTGCCTTGCCGTGCGAGACTAGCAATCGTCTCACGCGGAAGTGTACTGGGCCCAATGGTGTGCCTAATGGGCCGCGCTTTGAACTCGCGCCTCCTTCGATCCTCCTCCTTTTCAGCCCGTAGCTTGGCTTCGTGCTCTTCACGCTTCCTCCGGGAGATCGCTTCACCAGGCAACGCAAAAGTAGGCTTTGAGAGTGGTTTGCTGGATCTTGGCTTGTTTGGAGAAGCTTGAGCTTTCTGGGCCTCGGCTTGCTGTGCTTGTCGCGCTTCTCGCTGTCCCTTCAATCGCCGAGCCACCGCTTCGCCAGGCAGTTCAAAGCTTGACACTGTCGGTTGTTTTGACGACTTCACAGCGGGCTGCGCGTTTGTGTTTCTGAGATTGGTTGATCTAGAACGACTTAGGGTACCAGCGGCCTTCTGCTCGATTATGTCCTTCCGCGCCTCGGAAGTCTTATCACGGAGTGTCAACGAGGATGATCGTCGCAATGTTATCGCCGTCTTTTCGGCAGCTTTAATACGCACTGTAGGGAGTGGACCTGCAACTGACACTCGCTTCCTCTCTGTAAGCTTGGCGACGGCGGTATGCTGGGGCGAAGAGGTGGCACTCGTCTTATCATTGGTCCCGAAGCGTGCAGGGCGGGTGACGACATTGATGGCCTCGAGGTCCTCTTCTAACCTATCGAGCTCCTCCAAAGAATCCTCAATGCGAGAGCTTGACAATGAGTCCGATTTCGACACACATGATACCCTTCCACCCAGAGCATTCGGAGATTTTGTATTCTCGGCTGTGTTGTTGAAATTGGGAGCCATTGGAAGCTGGCCTGCTTGTAGGGGAGAAGAAGACGACGCCATGGCTGTCGAATGAGACAGCTCTTGGATTGCAATTGGGGGCTCAGTGCGCGGCAATACCCATGCGTCTCCACGCAATGGCGTCGCTACCAGGGTATAAATGTGTTTGCTCGTGGGGTGAGAATTTGGTAGATCGTGAAGCGGTTCCATCCGACGAGATAACAAGTTGCAACCGAACACGACTTTATCGTTTGCGTCGGTTGCTGGGGACACGAAGCCATGCAATTCAGCCGGACTTTCTCGCACCGGATAGGATACCAGCCATTCAAATTGACCGGCTAGGTGTTTGGCAATTTGCTGATTGAGCGGTTGATCGTATAGTACAGACGACAACGGATGGCTCGTAAGGCCTACATTGGCATTAGAACTCCTTAGTAGACACAAGATTGGTGTATGATGGGCACATATTCCACTAACCTCGACCTGGTGATGGTGGACGCTGCTGCGACTTCGGACGAACTGGATGATCGACGACGACAGTGAGCTCTTCGCCTGTGCTATCGCCGACTTCCTCATGCACGGTACAGAGTGGCCCTAAATTCTCTGCTTCTGCTAGCTCGTGGTGTTGACGCCAGTCGCCGCTTGATGGCACGGAAGGAGCTGTCTTGGGAGGCGACGCGATGCGAAGCTTTTCAAAGTTGGCGGCTAATGCAACGTCGAGGCAGTGGCTGTGAGCCTGCCTGTTTCGGCCGTGGTCCGTTGCCAATTCCCGGAGGACGGCCACGCTCTCACTGGCCGTGGCAGTGCTTGGGTGAGAATACTGCTCGTCTTCCAAGATGGCGAAGGTGTCTGCGGAAGAACGTATCGCGGGAGAGGTTGGTCTAGCCATAGTCTTCGCGAGACCCTGGGATGAACTTAATTTGACACTACCGAAGTAGCGACATGCAATTTCGTAGATCGACAGGGGTCGACCACAAGGATATTGGGTCTGCAAAGGGTTGCAGGTGTCAATTCGGGACGGTTATTGAATGAATGCCAAAAAAGATCAAGGATGTTAAAGCCTAAAGTAGCGATGGTAGAAAGGGAAAAAGACAAATGGTCTTGATTCTCACACGTTGAGATGGAGATGATGGACCTGAGGCGAGGAAGGCGTTGGACAATAGCAGCCACCGACGCCTTCAACCTTCCCTCCAGTGCTTAGTCCATGGCGGAGAAGGCAAGGGTTTCCGCCAGCGCAGGGAGACTCTTTCGATTTTGGAGGGTTTGGGCGAGATGTCCGTAACGAGTGGTCAGGTGTTGCTCATATCCTGCACCTTGACCCCTCGGGATTGGAGTGAGACATCTCAAACGCGTCCGAACGCGTCCCTTGCCTGTTACCCCGCGCTGCTGTAACCAGTTAGCAGCACCCCCAAACAGCCTGTGCCTTTGTGTGATCCAATGACAACCGCATGATACAGGCGGTCGCCCTGGGTGTTCGGTTCTGTTGTGTATGGGTTCGAATTGCGCGCTGCATCAATATTCGCAAATGCGAATGGGATGCTTGCACGATAGAGAGGTACATGGACATTTTGGAGCCAGGCCCAAGTATCTATCCTGTTGGACATCTAGCATCTTGCTACTTTCAGGAAGCACTTAAAACCGAGTCCTCTGCAGCTGCCGCCTCGGCAGCCTCAGCCTGTGCTTGAAGTGCAGGCGCGTGCTCCGTAGGTATGCGTACTAGGGTTGTTGGCAGTGCGACGGTCGGCTCGGATGCATCGTCGGTGGCTGTCGCTGGGGGGTTCGCAAGCTTCGCTACAACGACATGTCAGCCCTTGCACGTCGCGCATCCGCCTGAGTCGATAACGGGGGAACTCACTAGATGCCATGTTGATGGCACGCAGCACATTATGCCAGTTGCCAACGACAGCCGCAATTGCTGCCGACCAACGTCAGTTCATACCGTCAAGCATCGTCAAGCTCGTAATCACCTTCTGTGCCATCAGAGAGTGTGGAAAGCTTCTGACCCAAAGCTTCCATCTGGTCCGCAACAGCTGCACTCAAATCCCGTAGCTCTTTGAGGTGCTCAAGCTCTGCCTTCTTTTCTTCGATTCGTGCAACTAAAGCAGGGGATTGGGCTGCAGACGCGGCCGAGCCACTCGGTGCCCGAATATGGGAATGCGCCGCGAAGGATCTCGTAGGGAACGACATGATGGTTGATCTCTGGTTGGAGGTGGAATTCTGCGGTTGGGCGAATCGTACAAGTGCCGTTCACGCTGCGCAGTTCATGGCATTGCATTGCATTGCTCAATTCCATACCGCATCTCGCGAAAGTACGCCATCACTCACTAGCGTGGTGTGGTGGGGTTCCCAATTTCACGTGTGAGGGCGTTGGGTGCCCTGGCAACCAGCGACCCTTGGCTGGGCATGAAAAACCAGGCTGCATTGGGTTAACAGTAAATAATGACACCACCCGAAAAAGTATCCCGCTCCCTGGTCGGCATCCACTCGTCCAGACCGACACTTTCCCAACCACTTCGAATATTCTTTGCACCAACCACTTGCGCCTCGACTCCTTCGCACGCCTGTAGTTGCTCCACTGCTGCTGCTGCTGCTGCTGTGCATCACGAAAACCTCTGCGCGTCTTGTCAAAACATTATGAGCTATGGCTAGGCTGAACGAACCACCCATGTCTTCGGACAGCATTGAATCTTGTATGTTTGGTGCTGGCGCTTTCATCTCCTGCTCGCTGCTAACTTTGTGGCCCTCCAAGTACGGCGCAAGATGCTCCGTCAGAACAGAGATCTCGCCAAGTCGAACAACGTACGAGCGCTGCGCATACGCGAATTGGAGAATGAATGTGCTTGCATGCTGTCGGAGAACCTTCAGCTGCGGGGGCGTATTCTAGAACTTGAGAAACAAGTCGAAGATAGCGAAACGAGGAGGATAGCTGATCACGCCCTGGCCATCAAGGCAAAACTGGAAGCACAGCTCACAGAATGGGGAACGCTCCTGGCAGGCTTGGGACTTGAGCCTCCTATGAAGAAGCACTCGCCGCGCATCAGGTCCTCCACCAAGCCGAGACTGAGCTTTAGCTCAAGTCGCCCCAGTCCATCCCAGCGACGCTTGCGAGATGTAGCCCGAGATATTGAGGAGCTGGGACACATTGCTGAGAACAAATCACACCCACGCATGTCTCTCAAGTAAGATCCCTATCCCCAGCTGCCAAGCCAAAGACGGAGTTTTAACAACACACAGTCCTGACCAGATCCTAGCCTTGCGGTCTGAAGCGGACTCGAGCGAATTGGTTGAATCGCCAGATCTAGGACCACCTCCCGTATCCCACTTCATTGACGCAGACCCGGTCAAGGTTGATTCTCCAGCACGGTCGCCCCCTGCGAGGTCCACACCATCAAAAATTGTTGATATTAGCCCGATATTCGCAGACGAACCGTCGCCGGTCACAACAGCTCCACTACAAACAATTGTCAAAATCGAAGAAGTACAGGATACAGACACAGAGGAGCTACCTCCGGCTTCAAAAGAGCACAGATCTTCGCAGCAGGAGGCGCAGCCAGTGACGGCAATCAAACCACAACCACCTCCAGCTGTCCAACCCTCCAAGGCCGGGTCAAAACGAAAACTCGCTGCAAGGGAAGACCTAACAAACACTCGCACCCGCAACGTCAACAACGAAAATCAAACCCCCAACGTAGTGTCTGAAAAAATTTCGATTCGTGAGAAAGCTGATGGCAAGACTCTCAAAGAGTTGTCACAATTAAGGAAGGAAGCCCGGGAAAGACCAATTGCTCCCAGGCGGCGACCCCTGGCAGCGAAGAGCACTAATGACGACGTCAACTCGCCCAGAAAAGCTGTCAAGCCCACAGAGAAGCCGGACCTTGCCTCAATGAAGGTTGACTTAGCAACGCCAACTGTCATTCAAGATGCAGCTAAGGCAAAGCCAACCAAGACCGGGGCCGCAACGAAGTCACTCCCGATACGCCAGCCAGTCACTTCCCCTGAGCTTGCTGTTCCAGTCACCGAACCCGTCCTATTCTCTCCAATTTCGCCGGAGCCAGTGGCACTCGACGATGACGGCGCCCGAGGTGATACGCCACCGCCAGCCGACATCACGTCCGAGGGAGAAACATCTCGACCGAGCAGACGTAACAGGGGCGCAATCAGCTATGCCGAGCCTAACCTCCGGGACAAGATGCGGCGACCTACCAAAGAATTATTCGATGCGGTAACTGGCGAAGGAAAATACTCGCGCCGTTCCAGCCATTCTGCGCCTCTTGGATCCGATATGGTAAAGCTGAAGCGCGAATCTGACTGTGGCGAATTGTTGCAACAAATCCCCCATGCCAACTCGCAGGGTATTGCAGGTGAAGCTGCCGCAGTGCCGGCAAGTCCTTTAGCCAGCAAAGGCGCGCCACTGGATAGTTCATCCAAACCAACCAGTCTAGAAAGACCTAAAAGGCAATCTCTTGCTGCGAAAATGTTGAAGGAAGCAGATCACGTGTTGCCTGACACACAATCACCCGAGGCCAAAACCACAGATGCTGCCGATAACACTGGAGGGGAAGAAGAGACCGATCCTTATGAGTTTACCGTTTCATCACCTCTTCCTGACAAGCAGGACATCGAGGACACGAAGCGCAAGAGCTCCACTCGGCAATCAAGGTCATCAAGGCGGTTCTCCTCAACAACCGAAGCTGACGGCTCTATGGCAGCACAAGATCGAGCCTCGTCGAGACGGCGAAGCATGATGTTGTAACGAAGAAATTCTGATGAAACGCGTGTGCGCGAGGCGTTTTGACTTTGTTGCTTGTCAGTTCAATTGCGATTCATGGTGGGACGAATGAAACGTTGCATGCTCAAGATACCAAGCGGCCGACTCTGTTCTTAGTATTTGTATTTGTTGTATTTACATTATCCTCCCTTCTGTGTCAATATGCGGTAGCCTCCACTTGGATTTAGAAACGCCAATTTCGAGTCTAACCCTAGCTCTTTTGAATAATAAATGCTGTACTTGCAGCGGAGATACCGCTGTCCACTATTAGAAACTTCACACGGGTATTGACCTCATGGTTGATGCGCCTGCACTCCACATGCCCTTCGTAATCACTCCACTGCCTCATCATTGGACGTAAGTTATATTATGACGCGCCTGCTGACGGCTCCACCGGCTTTGTGTACGTGACCTTTTCCACAGCCACGGTCTCGTTGCCCTGCTCGTCTTTCCTTAACTGGTACACGTAGAGCGTGAGGGAAATGCCTTGAACCTGTGGTCACGGTTGGTTAGGGTCCAGGTATGTAAGAGCAAGCATCCCGAGAGTCACTTACATCCATCAGGCAGAAGCTGGGTGTGGGCTCCTGATTCAGATCGTTCCACCCAGTAATGTACGCGCCCGTCGCGCTCCCTGGGTTCACGAAGAACTTGTCCATGTATTCGAAGGCGTCGAAGCGGTGGGTGCCGCCCCAGCACAGCACGTCAACATCTAGGCGGTTGGCCTCGGCGAGGAGAAGGTCCGGTTCGTTGGAGACCAGTGTGAAGCCCTCCAGGAAGCCAATTCGAATTCCGCCGTGTGTTACGACGTGGGTCAGAGGCAGGTTGGTGGCTTCGACGTCATAGCGGCCCTTGACGATCTTGAGGTCCGGCGCAACCGACCGCAAGTACTCATAGGTGGACTTGTCGGTTAGATTGCCCAGGCACAGCGTCTGGCCGATCTTGCCCGGCGCGAGGAGCTTCTTGAACTAGAGACCGGCATGATTAGCTGTGCGTTGTAAGGGATGGGTAAGCTGGAGCGGCCTTCCCGGTCCATGCGGTCGTCAATTACCTTGGCTGGAATATCGAGCGCGCGGTCAGGGATATGAATATCCCCGATGACGAGGATGAGGAAAGCCATCGTGCCTCCTGGACGGGGAGTGTTCGGAGACGGCGTAAGGTGAGCAGGCTACCTGATATACTGGGACAGGGCCGAGCTTGATGGCTTGGAGAGGCTGGAGGGGCCCAGGTACGTAAACGCTCGGATACAGAGGTAAAGATCCGTATCGTCATAACGGGTCGTAGGTATCGCTAGCGTCGAGGTACCTTGGCGAGGTTAGTAGGTGCTTTACCTTACCTTGACGACTTGACCGCCAGGACCCACCGACTCACAGCAGGGTCTGCTCTGCAGTTTATCGGGCTGAGGTAGTGGGGTGGCCCTTGCGATAAGGATTTTCTTGACCGTAAAATTTTGGGCTCCCCGGCGGCACAAAAGAAAGTTGTTGCTCTCTGTTCACCGAACATCTTGGACTTGCCCGGCCACGGTTTTTGCAACCTGACCAAGATGGCGACTCCAACCTTGGCTGAGAAGCTTGACAAGATCAAGTCTCCCGGCCTTCAAAGTCAGCAGAGAGTACGTGCAGCTGCCATTTCTTTTTCAGCATAAAATTCTGTGCATTTTTCCTGCATCGCTAACTTGTGCCATGTCCACTTAGACCGTCGTCGTGCTCCAAGCCGTCGAGTCGACATTGAAGGAACAGAACACTGCGCCGACGCCAACGGGTTATTTCGCTGCTCTGTTGGCCCTCCTGCAGCAAGCAAACAGCAATGGCGTGCCCAACATCGAATTGGCGACACCGGTTGTCTACCTGCTGGACGTCGTCACCCCATATGCCCCAGAGCCTCTGCTTCGCTCCAAGTTCACACAGATCCTGACGCTCCTGGCGCCGGTGCTCCTGATGCAGGATGCAGAGCCTATACTCCTCCGTACCTCCATCGGCTGTCTCGAGTCTGTCTTGCTTGCCCAGGACTCGACCTCGTGGGAGATGTCCGTCTCGCAAATCAGCCCCCGGAGAGCAGTCGCCGGCCTTTTGAACCTGTCCCTCGACCAAAGGCCCAAGGTTCGGAAGAGGTCACAGGATGCGCTCAAGAAAGTCCTCAAGAACCCTCCCCCGAGCCCCTCGCTGGACCACCCGGCAGCCGACATGTGCGCGCAGACGGCACTGAAGAACTTGGAGGACATCTCCGGCAAGGCGGCGCAGGCACGGAAGGGAAAGAAATCTTCTGAGTCTGCCCACGATCCAGCACTGATCCATGCCCTTCAGCTCGTCAAGACTGTAGCCGCGGCCAGCGGCGGTTGGCCAAGCACCAAAATCGAGTCTTTGTGTGAGTTGCTGCTGGGCATTGCCAAGACCGGCAACGAATACATGACCATGGCAACCTTTGAAATCTTCGAAATGATCTTCGAGGGCATGACCGATGAGGTTTCCTCTGCGAAGCTGCCCCGTCTTATGGAGATTATTTCGGAGCTCAGGCCTGCGGCGAATGACACTCAGCTTGTCCCACCTTGGCTGGCTATTCTCTCGCGAGGCTATGACGTCTCGGCGCAAGTTGAGCCTGAGGAGACATTCCAAAAGCTTCCCGATCTTTTCGCCATGGTGGCGCAATTCCTCCAGTCCTCTTCCGAGAACATTCGTGTTTCGGCATCCGAATGTCTGGTATCTTTCATGGCCAACTGTGTCCCTTCGCAAGTGGTTCTCGAACCCTCAATCTATGACGAAAAGACTCTCGAGAAAATCGCCAAGACGGCCGAGTCTCTGCTTACTGTCCAATACCAGGCGGCATGGCTTCAAACATTCAATGTCCTAGGAGCCATATTCGATTCTTTGAGATGGACTGCGTACCCCATCATGATGAACGTGACAAAGACGATTGGCGAGATTCGGGAGAATTCCTCTTTCCGCAACAAGAAGGAAGCCGACGAAGTCATTGGCAAGGCTGTCCGGGCCATGGGTCCCGAAGCTGTCCTCTCGGTTTTGCCCCTTAACCTGGCAAAGCCAGCCAAAGGCCAGCCAGGAAGAGCTTGGATGGTCCCCATTCTACGAGACTACACTAGCAACACCAACTTGTCACATTTCAAGAAGGAGCTTGTTCCGCTCAGCGAGCTTATGTTCCAGAGGGTTCTCGACCACGGTGAGGCTGACAAAACTATGGAGGTTAAGATTTACGAAACCTTGGTGCAACAGATCTGGTCTATTCTTCCGGGCTACTGCGACTTGCCCCTGGATTTGACAACCGCCTTTGACCAAGGCTTCGCGGAAATGCTGGCCAACCTTCTTTACCAGCAGGTTGACCTGCGGTTAGATGTGTGCAGAGCACTCCGAGTCCTGGTTGAATCCAACCAAGCCATCGCCTCCGTTGAAGATGAAGAAGAAAACCTTCTGCTCCAAAGCCGTGTTAGCCGTGAACAGGCCCGCAACAATCTTAAACACATCGGGCAGTTCGCTGGCAACATGTTGGCAGTCTTCTTCAACGTTTACACGCAAACGCTGCCCCAAAGTCGTGGCCCTATCCTGCAGACTGTCAATGCCTTTTTGAGCGTTACCCCGGAGGCTGAACTCAACGAGACGTTCGATCGCGTAAGCAAGATGCTGGCTTCCGAATTGCAGAAGGCCCCGGATACCGAGAAGAAGGAGAAAGCGCAAAAGAGCAAGGACCATATGCCCTCGACAGCTCAGACCCTCATGGATCTCATTATCACCATGTCCGCCTACCTGTCCCGCGAGAGCTTTGCTCCTCTGTTCGAAGTTGCCGCTGTTATCATTTACAAGGAGGATGAGCCACAACTCCAAAAGAAGGCATACAAGCTCATCCCCCGCTTGGCAGACACTGAGATCGGCAAGGTTGCCCTGGCCGAAAGGAACGAGGAGCTCCAAAATCTCATACTTGCAAGCACAGAGAAGGTGTCTGCCCCCGCAAGGCGCGAGAGATTGGCTGCCATCTCAGCCCTCCTACCCTATATTCCTGATACCTCCCTACACTTCATCCCCTCTGTCCTTAGTGAAGTGGTTATCTGCTGTAAGGAGAACAACGAGCGTGCACGAGAGACTGCTTATGACCTCCTTGTCCAAATGGGTCACCGGATGGCCTCAGCCAATGGGGCTGTTATTGACAACACCAAGGTTCCTCACATGCCTAAGGACGCTCCCACGGGAACTGCCAACATCGAGGAATACTTCACAATGGTTAGTGCTGGTCTCGCCGGTAGCACGCCGCACATGATTTCTGCTTCCATTACTGCAATCAGCCGCCTACTCTACCAGTTCCGATCTTCATTGAGTGAGCACACGCTTTCTGATCTCGTTCAAACCATGGATCTTTTCTTGACCTCGAACAACCGTGAAATCGTCAAGAGCTGTCTTGGATTTGTCAAGATTTGTGTCATCAGTCTTCCCGTTGAACTTATGGTTCCTCGTCTCTCAACGCTTGTGCCAAACCTCATAGTGTGGAGCCACGAGCACAAGGGGCATTTCAAGGCGAAGGTCAAGCATATCCTGGAGCGCATGGTCCGTCGCTTCGGATATGACAACATTCACAAATACTGCCCGGAATCCGACAAGAAACTTATCGTCAACATTCGCAAGGCAAAGGAGAGGACGAAGAAGAAGAAGGATGCCGCCAAGGCTTCACGTGGTGAAGATGAGTCTGACGAGGACGAAGGAGAGCAAGGCAAGCGGCAATTCGAGAACGAATATGACCAGGCTTTGTACAGCAGCGACTCAGATGAGTCGGAAGATTCAGACGAGGAGGGCGGGGCGTCTCTCAAGCCTAAGAAGAAAGCTCAGAAGGGTGGCAAGACATATATTCTCGAGGATGAGGATGAACCCCTCGATCTTTTGGACAAGAAAGCCCTTGCCAATATATCCTCAACGAAACCAGTCAAGCTACGTAAGCCAACGAAGACCAAGGCCAAGGTCGATCTCGATGGCAAGCTTATTCTCGGCAAGGATAGCGACGATGAAGGTGCCATGGAACTCGACGACCAGCCCAGCGGCGAGGCCTCGGGCGTGGGCGCCTACGTCGCCGCACTCAAGGGTAAAGATGTTGCCAAGCGCGGCCGCGGCGGCAAACTCAAGTTCTCCAACCGCAAGGGTCAGGACGACGAGGACATGGAGGAGATGGACGAGGGAGACGCTGCTGCCGTCAAGAGCAAGATCAGTCCCGGCAGGGACCGCGGCAACCGGTTCCGTGGCAGCGGCGGCAGGGGAGCCATGCGAGGTGGCCGCGGCGGGCGTGGGAAGAGCGGAAGGGGAGGCATTGCTGCCGGCAGGAGAGGTCTTGGGATCGAGAAACGGCACGGCACGTCGGGGGCGGGCATCGGCAAGCCCAAGAGGGGCCGCAACTGAAGACGGGAGAAAAGGTGAAATAAAAGAACACATTGACGTTGTGATGTATACCCACGTTCATAAATTTCTTATTCAATGTTCAGTTTCTACGAGTGTCTGTGAGCTACGCTCCATCACAGATATGACTTGTATGTCCCTGCTTGTATTGATCTATCAAACCGACTCATGTCCTACTCATGACTTCTAGGCATCTCGCGATCCATATCCTCCTCTGGCTCCTTCCAAAGCCTTCGCTATGTTCCATGACCGATGCAAAGGGGTATCTACCACGCATATACAAGGAAAAACGTGGTCGACAAGCATAATCATCTTCTGGCCACACTGAAAGACAAGTCGTAATTCATCAATATTGCCCGGGTGAAGCCCAACAGCCCTTGTGCTCCGCGATGCTGAGAAAACATGACAAGCAGTAGAAATCGTTGAAAAAAGTATGTTCTAGATGCAAAAGATGCAGGCCTGCTAATCCAGGACGATGATGTCCTCCTGTCGAGGCGGACGGTAGTAGCGTTGCGTGGCGTCATTCTCATTAGGGGGCTGATTGGCGATGCTGTGATAGGACTGAGGAACAGGCTCAAACTGCCTCTGGGCGCCGGCTGGGGCCAAATAGGAAGATCGCCTGTAGATGCTGTGAGTACTGTGAGGAATGCATTTCAGAGGTCTATACATACTCCGCCCAGCTCTGGTCTTGTGGTGGAGCAGGATACCTGATGTTTTCCACACCACCTCGGGGGTAGTGACCGTTTATTGGGGCGGTTTCAATCCACGTCTTTTCCGAATGGGGCTCATCATTGCGCGGGCTCACAAAAACAGATCTCAGTGGTTGTGGCTGAGCTGGAGGTCTTCTCTCATATGAGACAAGGTTTGGGCGAGGGGCAAAACGGCCCTCGGGATCGGACTCATGCGGTATGCTCCTGGGATAGTGAGGAATCCTATCGACCTCAGGCATGGACCTCTTGATGGTGACAAAGGCCGGCATTGAGTTATTCACATCCAGACTTGTTGAAGCCGGTATACGCTCATAGTAACCTCCGCGGTCCTCCATAAGGATGGGATTGGATCGCTCCCCTGGCCTTGGAGCATCAATAACAATTCTTCTGGATGGAAACGTTTCATGGCCATTCAATCTAGATGAAGAGACAGGCATGGACGGTCCAGAGAGGTCCCCTTGCTGGAATGGCAACCTGTGCTGATCACGCGGTAAGCTTGAGCTATAAGCCGGACTATTTCCGAAATTGTGTCGAGTGTCATTTTCATGCCAGGCATGGTCGCTCACGACGCGCCTGCCAGGGTAGGAGGCTCCAGGCACTGCAACCAATTCTCTGGGAGGTGGATTTGAGCTCATGGGCTGGTGCATCTCAGAAGGAAGAGCAGGGTGCGGCAAACGTTCAAACCCCCTAGGCGGTAATGTCCGAATATAATAGGATTGAGGTGCATCAGGAGAGACAGGCTCGATGGAACGAACAAGAAGATCCTGGAAACCATTGCCCACGGGACTTACAGGTACCTGTACCGGGTGGTCGTTTCCCCGGGTCTCATGAGCCATGGAAATTGCCTGAGGATAGGGAGGATGCGTTGAAACGGATGTGGGAAGTGTCCTTGCTGATGAATACCTGATACCAGGTGGATGCAAGACGGCGTTCACGCTCCCTTGAGGAGCATCAACAGGCCGCAAATCCAGCGTGCGTGGGTGGGGTTGTGATGAACTCGGGACCTGTTCTAGGAATCTATCTTGAGGATAAGACTCGTGGTTACCATGGTCGAGTTGAAATTGGGCCTCGCCAATCTGATTTCGCCTAAGAGCCTCATTCCAAGCCCGATACCTCTTAAACCCGCGCTTGTCGGCAAGCCGGTTTGGTCTAGCATGTCTTTCGTTGGGCTCGAATCCCAAAGTTGCCTCATGAGTAGTCGTTTCCGGTCTCGGTGAGCCTTGGCGCATTGCCGAGGAGAGCAGAGTCTGAGGTGTTGGTGAGTGCCGCTCCGCGATGGAAGCGGCATCTCCCATGGATGCGTCATCGGGGTCGTCTTTATCGTCATCTTCCGTGTCCGAAATGATGACGACTTCTCGTAGAATTTCGTCAAGCTGGTCTCGTCCTGTCTCTTCGTCTCCACGCCACTTGACGAGGATGTCCAGGCACAAAGACTCGACAACTTTGCGGGCATTCTGCCATGATGTTTCCTTGAGTAACATGTCATACCTGGTATGATTATGACGAATGTGAGCAAGCACCGCCAGCTGAACTCTGCGGGCAAGGGGTATGTCGGCTGAGAGGCCAACAGGTGCCTCTTTTTTTAACGTGGGGCGCTTTACGAATGTTATCACTTGTCGTCACTCCAAGGTCGTTGACTCGGGGGTATCGAGAAAGGAACCTACTTTTGTGAATGCATGCTCAATGATTTCCTGGCGGTCAGTGTTTGGTATCCGGGGGAACAAATCTCGGATAGCGGCATCAACCTGTAGATTATACTCTTCCTGGGAGTCGGGAATAGGCTCTGGTAGGCCATTCGCATCTGCAGCCCCCACGGTGGCTGGCTGCTGGAGTTTGGCGCGAGCTTCTTCTACTATAGTCTGCCGGACATGGTGTCCTACACGGTGAACTTGACTTGTAATGGTCGCAGCATCTATGTCCCTTGCGTTCTGATCGGGTAATGATTAGCGGGCGGTCTCTGCAGGTTGCGAATGGACGAACACACCGACACAATGAAGATCATTGCATCCTTCTCGCGTGAGAGTTCTTTGCAAGCCGAAGTCAACTCGGGATTTCCTATGGGCACGAAGTCGAAACCGGGCGGCGGACTCTTCTTGCTCGTCACCTAGGGGAGTCAGTCAAGCGCGCGTTCGGCGTGGGCCTCGCTGCTACCTGGAACTCAAGCTTTTTCTTCTTATCTGTATTCTCGACAAACTCGAAATAGGACTGGTATTTGGTCTTGGGAGCCGTGGGTTTAGCAACAAAGCCTTCGGGCACAGGGGCCGTCGGATCGTACTGCGATCGTTGGGCTCGCCTGTGCCGTTCCTTTGGGCCGCCCACGACGGCCGCTGGCAAAATCCTCTTCTCTCGACCCATTTCATGAGACTATCATCATGGCATGTTATGGGGTTTGGTTTACTGGTTGGCTGTCCACGGCTTCTGAGCGGACACGGTCAAGCCGCCCCTGGTGAGAACAAACCCGAGACCTAAACAGGGATTTGGAACATCACTCGCGCTGCCAAAGCACGTTTGTCTCCCTTCTAAAAGGCCTGAATCTCAGGCTAGAGGGTGGAAGCTTGCGTATACGCCAGGACGACAAGGATCACTTTGAGACGGAGAGAATGACGGACAGCGGCCCCAAACAGCCTGGAGACACGGTGGAATGTATCCCACTCCAAGGAAAACGTACGCAAAAGCGCGTCTCTTTTTGCTCCGCTGAACGGAGTAAACAGCGGCAATGCTGTTGGGCGTTGGGTGGTCAGGCGCCAGTGCAAATATGCAGGATGGCGATATGAGGTGTGCTCTGTAATTGGTAGGTCAATTGGGAATAAATGGGTTTGTCCTTGAATTGTGTATGGTGCTGACTAAGCAACACATCCCCATTGTTCCAACACAATCACTTGAGAACAGCGTTAGGCCAAGTTCACAATGACTGCCAGAGCAGCAATCATTTGGGGCAACGATGGCCGGGTCCCGAGATAACTCCCAGAGCATGACTTGGGAATTATCGATTCTTGGCGATCTGTTTTCGAGACATAGTACCCTCATTTTGTTAGCCTTGAAGAATAGAAGCCCGGTGCTTCCTTTAGTCTTGCCCGGGGTTCATAGGCGAATGCCGTAGCGTCCGGCATGAAATTTGCATGATCCGGACCGTTGCGCTGGGTTTCATGTTGAACACTTGGACCATAATGTCATTTGTTTCGTACCTCAGGATTGAGATACCGGTATAGCCCAACCCGGAATGACCATGCACCATCAAAACCTTGCCACAACAATCTTACGCTTGGTCAACCCGTGAGCAGACTCGCCGTGTAGAGAAGGAAACATACTGCTGCACGTGCGCCGTGGTCAGTACATTTGGACGTTTAGCGGTGAAGACCCTCTAGAGTCCATCGAATAGGGGTCGGCTGTGATAGGCCTCATTACCCAAACCTCAATTCGACGTGCTGCTTGTCGATCGCATAGCTTGGCCTGGGCCTTTATTCCTGATCCTTGCCAAAGCACGGAGGTCGGAGGCATCGCGCTGTTGTGCGCCCACAATTACTGTTTGAGTCTGCGCCTTAGGATCTTGCAACAATTCAAGCTGTGGCAGCCTTTCGAGAGCGTTTGCTGACGGCCCGCATCGCAGCGTGTGGCTTGGGGCGGGCTCTGCATACACACGCGGCAGTGTAACAGAACATAATTGCCACGCTAACTAGGCTTTTGGGAAACCTGCTGAAGTTCAGCAGAAACACGCTGGCATTTCATAGTCCGTGAGGTCTCCAGAAACACAACACTGCCTCCAACTGGAGTTCCTAGTCTATGCAGCTCCTAGGTCAGGATACCGGGCGCCGAAGTTTCAATACGAGCAAGGACACATTCCACCACGGCATGTGGGATGCCAAGCTCTGCGCCGTGATTAGCGGCTCGAGCGGGCACATTTCAGCAACAATCTGCCTTATGGACGGTATAGACACGCACGGGAATCATGGCGCAGAAATGGTTCGCGGTGCCATTCCGACTCGCGGGATGGGTGGCATCAAGTGCCGGCTTCTGGTCAATGTTCAAAAATAGAACATTGTGTGAGAAAAGGAGGGGGTGTGTTTATTGTGGGGCCGTCGATCAAGGCGAAGTCATTGCCACGCAAAACAATGCTGCCACAATTTGCATGTTTAGGGCTCTCAAGCAAGTTAACAGTGCCTTTTGCTTTGGAAGTTGGAGCAGGCAATGTAATGTACTTGGTAACTTTTTATTTGCAGTATTGCAACGTATGTGGCGGGGATGGTAGATGCTTCATTGCATCACTACACATCTAACAGCTAAGATGGGAAAACAATCCACAAAGCCATTACTGTAGCTGTATAAGTTATTTCGTAGTAATTTCGGTTTCTTTGACAATCCTGCGCCGTCTAGAAAGGTAAGTCTTCTCTGCAATCCCGATCTGCAGCATTGGCGTGCATCAATTTCCGACGATACGGCGAGGCCAGGATTATAGTAGACTCCGCTGTCGCTGCCCATCAAATGTAGATCATCGAAGCTTCTTCCGATACCAAAGAAGGCATGAAGCTTCTCGACGGTGGATCTGGATTTTATGGCTTGCTTGAATGTCCGAGCAATTGCCTGGCTGCGTTCTGGTCGTCGTTCTCCCCCCCCCCCCCCCC